>VZTE01005256.1:2126569-2145719 GCA_013397775.1 Eulacestoma nigropectus | reverse complement strand
GCCGCTCCTCCCGCCGCAGCCCGGCGCCAGCCCCGGCTTCGCGGAGCGGGTGCGGCAGCACAAGGTGAGGCTGGAGTGGGTGCGGGCAGAGCCGGCGGGGCTGCGCGGGGCCGTGCGCGTCCTCAACCTCGCCTACGAGAAGGTCGTGTCGGTGCGCTACACGCTCAATGGCTGGGCCAGCTGCGCCGAGGCTGCCGCCGCGTACCAGCCGCCCGGGCCGGCCGACGGCATCACCGACCGCTTCGCCTTCCTGCTGCCCCTGGGCGCCGCCGCCGCCGACACCACGCTGGAGTTCGCCGTCCGCTACCGCGTCGCCGGCGCCGAGTACTGGGACAACAACGAGGGCAAGAACTACCGGCTGCGGGGTCGGCAGCGCGTCCCGCCCGCCGCAGGGCCCCCGCAGGACCCCGACAGCTCCGCCTGGATCCACTTCATCTGAGGCGGGGGCAACGCGGAGCCCGCGCAAGGTCGGGGGGACCCGTCCTGGGCTCGGCGCCCTCCCCCCGCCGCCTCCCCGCCAGCCGCCCGGAGGAGTTTTCCCGAGTTGTGTTTACAGAGGGGTAATTTGTGTTTTCTGTGTCACTAGCGGTGCCGGGGGGAACCTTGGCTCGCCTCCCAGGCGCTCACGGGGTGTGGGCAGGGAGGCCGGGCGTGGGTTCCCCCTCAGTGTCCCGAGCACTGTGGCTTCCACCAAAGCAGCGGCTGCCGGCAGGGCTCCGGCGACAGGGGCCGAGGAATGTGCGGGATTTGCCGGTCAGGACCGGGATCCGCAGGTGAGTGCACATCCTCCCGGCCCCGGAGGTCAGGCTGAGCTGCTGTCACCTCAGCAGGTAACGCGGAGGGCACTGCCGTAGGGCATCCCTCCGTCCTGTTTGCCTAATCCTGCTCAAGCAAAGCCCCGCTCCGGCGAGGGGCTGGATCCGCCCTTAGCGCCTCGCTGACCCACTCGTGTTAATTGTCCCGCGGGGTCAAGAGCCTGATAGTGCAGGCTAAGGGACAGATTATGGTTTTGAACCCAAAAAGACAAGAGTACGGATGTCCCAAGGCACAGCTGTGTTTCATTGTGCAGTGAAGATGTTCGTTTTAAAGCATAGGGTTTTGGGGTTTTTTTCATTTTGAACCCTGTTTCAGGTATTTAAACATAGTTAGAAAGAAAAAAAAACAGCATCACATCCTATTTGAAATGTAACTCACTGAGAGATTTTTAGAAGAAAGTGTTTTGGTTTAGAATTCACGTGGTAGGTTGATGGAAAAGTTTGTCAGGATCTGGTGTTTGTTTCGGTAGGATTGGTCCCACAAGGCTGCTTTGTGTTCAGGTCAGCAGGAAAGTCGTGGAATTGCACCAAAGGAACGAGAGACGGCAAGAGTTGAATCCGTAATTCTAGTCTGCATCACAAGCAACACCTTCATTTTTATTCCTGTTAAGAGTTTAATTAAACAGTATCAGTGCAGGAGCCTGCTTTCTGAATTTCCTGCTCCAAATTCTTCATAATAATTTCAGTAAGTGATGGATTTCACAAAACTGG
Organism: Eulacestoma nigropectus; assembly: GCA_013397775.1. NCBI lineage: Eukaryota > Metazoa > Chordata > Aves > Passeriformes > Eulacestoma > Eulacestoma nigropectus. Next base: position 2,144,193 of record VZTE01005256.1, on the reverse strand, counting down.
TGAGGTTTAATCAGACAAATCAAAGAAATTCTACCTTGCCGTATAAAAGTATATCAATCAAAATTACACAGCATAGTGACTTCTGCCTTCAAAGGTATGTTTTAAATTATATTAGCACTAAACATAGCATTTTCGTTTTTAAACTTGCTTTTTTAGGAGTTCAGCTGAATACAGGTTGTGCTGGTGCCAAATCTGGGTGCTAATTTTCCAGGATTGAGGCATGTATGTGTTTACTGGAGAGGGGCCTCTGCAAATACGAATTCTGAGAGTGGTAGAACCATGTCAGTGTGATTTTCCAGTTATGAAGGGCTATAAGATCAGGCCTTTAAGGTTTTCTGTAGTTTTTTTGGAGTGAAATGCGATTTTTTAACTGCATTTTTATGTTTCTTGAAAGGGTTAAGTGTCCCAAGCAGCTTGAGTAATGAGTTCTCACAGAACCTTTTGACTTCGGTGAGAATTGAGAGCAGTTTTGTCTCCAGAGGGTCTGATTCAGTCAGAATAATTAAACCTATACATTCTATGGAAAAAAAGAGGTCTGGAAACTCGGTGGGAAAAGAGTATTTAATTTCATTTCTGTAGATTAGTGATTCTGATTTAATGGAAGTAATAGCAAGACTGTTTTCTGTAGTATTGGTGGCTTGGTTTTAATTTCCCAGTCAGTGTTCTAATCCCTGTGCTTTTAATGAAACAGAACTTAACAGAAATACGCTGTCAGCATCTACTGAATATTTCACATTTTAGTATATTAAGGTCCTCATCTTGTAATACAGTAATCTTTTAGGTTGCTAGAACACACTTATAAAGCTAAAATTACACAACTAGGGTCTTAAAACGTTCATGATTAAAACGTATTAAGTGGTGTATTTGATAAAGAAAGCCCAAGTGTCTTTCAGTTGAACTTACACTTCTTAAAAGAGCCTTAATACTGGAGAGAAGGAAAAGGACTTGTCTCCATTTGAAAGCACTTTGAAATCTGGTAGAAATATAGCAAACCATCATTTATTTATGTGTTGTAGCTTTCCAAAAGCCTGGCCTTTTTAACCAAGAGAGCGAACCAACAGCTGGTATGTGGACTGATGAAAATGCTTGGAGAAAAAAGTAGTTTCTATGCATTTTAGATCAACTGATGCTGCAACTTTGCTTATGAAGTTTTAACAAGATTTCCTGTTCATTGTTTCAATGGCTTTGAAAACACAGACAGTTCTAAAAAACATTTTTAACACTGAACAATTATAGAACTCCAAAATTTTTTTCCAGTGATTGGCAGTTTTCATTATCATTTGATTTGTGCGGCATCTGCAGATCTCTAAAAATTCTCTAAAAGTCTCTAGAAAGGTTTTTAAATCTCCTTTTCGCACCTGTGGCTTAAACACTTTCAATTTGGATTACCTAAGTGGATGTACATGCGTCAAGTGCGCAAGGAGCTTGTTGTATTACACTTTATTTTTTTAGCATGACTTAGGTGAACTTACTGTTGTTCTTGGTTGGAATTTTGCAGGCAGAATTGGGCTATGGCTTTATAATACCATTCAGATATTATTGTTCTTACATTTATGGCTGCCTTTGCCAAACACAAATCTGAATATTAAACCTTTTGAAGTTGTAGCACACCAGGAGAGTGTTTTGCACAACAGTTTCCTGAGCTTTCAAACAGTTAATCCTGACCTCAACCTAAATCTTGTAACTTTATGGGCTTGATCAGGGATTATTGATGATACATGTACAAGTCCAGTAAAAGACATGGTCTTGTAGAAGGTTTAGAGACAGCTCCATTGTAATGCTTGGAAAGGGAAGGCTGCACCCAGCCAGCTTTGACCAGAGAATGCTGTTGATGAAGTCTGTGGAAGGAGACTGAGGTGATAGAAATTATCAGTGGCATATGCCAAAGCTGCACTACTTCGATTACACATTTGCACTTCTGTCACATTAATTTATTTCCAAGAAAGGTTTGTTTGTATTTCCAAACGTGTTCAGTTGCAATGGCTGTATTTTTCCACTGGCAGCATTCATGTAGTTTTCAAGCCATTAGATTTCAATCTGATGCCATCTATGCCATCTAATACTTGCTAGAAGCATTGTGATAAGTGGAAATGAAATAAATACGTCAAATTATATTTGTATAATACATAAACAATGACTTTGAGGAGAAAAACCTGTGTTGAAGGAGGTAATTTTCAATTTGGCAGGACACCAATCATTTTATTGGGAGCATGAGCCAAGCAACTTTTTAAAATTGTATTTCTAAAGAATATTGTTCAAAAAAAAAGAAGTTTCACAAGCAAAGTTAAATATTTGAAAGTTTTCAAGCCAATCTGTTTCTGGAAAAAATGTTTTTATTTGCATGATTGGAGTCCACATCACCTCCCTTTCCAAGTGATACCAGAATGGTGTAGGCAAGGCAATAATCCTTAGGTCGTGTACTTCACTTGTAAGTGAATTATTCATTGCTTATGTCTCTGCAGATGTAGAAATGTGTCATTTATGGTGCAAAGTCGTAGCTTTATGAAATGTGCCACGTTATTTTATGTGCACTATAATGCGAATTGATACTGCGAGTGAGTTGTACTGTATCTGATAGACATGGACGTTTGCTGCTTCACACTGGAACTGGCAGGGGTTTTGCATGTGATTCTATGCCTTCTATGGCAATATTTTGGAAATTTACCCTAATTATTAGAAATCCTAAAATGAATCAGAACTATTAAGTGACTTTAAATGGAATTTAAGCTAGCTAAACATATTATTTATTAGCATAAAATCAGTGACTGAAGCTGTTCTGCTGATTCTCACTAAATGTACATAATTCCAGGTAAATTAACTTTTTTCTCCTTTTACCATTTGCAAGTAACTTTTTAATGTGAATGTGTGTGCCTCAGTATTGCAGTAAACAACAGAGTAAGTGCACTCTCTGTTGTTTCAGCAGATGTGAGGGGCAAATGTATCACTTGAATGAACAAATGTCTGTTCATGCATAAGCATCATCCCTTTACAGATACATTAAATGTTTTTCCGTAATGTTAACAGGCAAGCAGTTGCTAATTTTAATGCAAACTAACCTGCAGAAATACTCAGAATCTGATTTTTTGAACATATTACATATTAAAATTTTTATGTGCCTTTCAGCATTTCTTAGAAATAAAGCTCCCATGTTCCTTAGCTCTCCCACCAGAAGCCCAATAATTAATTTGTCATTAAAATGAATTTTTTACTAAAATGTAATAATCCTAATTCCTGACACATTTTTAGCTGTGCCAGAAATCCTGTATCTGTAGCAGCCAGAGGAATTCGATAATATTTTCCCATATTACAGTGAAATAAATGTCAGTCAGAAATATGTCTTCCTGGTACACATCTACATTTATGTAGTAAAGTAAAAAATAAACCAATTGTGACTATAGTTAATATAACAGAATATATTTATTGTATATATTCACCTCTTGCACAAATATTCTAAATATCTATTCTATCTGAAACCAGAAGTTCTCATTTTCTATGAGATCTGTTCATGGAGACCTGGCCTTTTCAGCTTTTACTGTTATTTAGCTGATGCTGCATAATGCATATTGTTAAAATTTTTGGATGGATTTAATCTGTCTGCAGAGTTTATATCATGAAACAAAAGTGCTCATTGCAAGGAATATCTGAAGTAAATTACTTTTACCTTCCAGCTATCCTGCATGGCTTTTTGGCAAATCCTCAGTAATTCTGTTTCTGTAGGTACTCCACGTGCACGTGTTTGGAGTAAATGGAAGGATTACTTAGTGGAATGAAAATATTTTTGAGCACTGAAATTAAGGATTTTTCCAACATAAAGTTTGAGTCAAGAAGTAAATATAGTCAATATTGCTGTAAAACAAAGCCCACTGGCCTTATGTAGAGCTGATCAGTATTTTGTTTAAAATGGAAGATGGTGGCGTATTTCAAAATCAAACGTGTTCAGGGAAACACACCTGTTTCAATTTTCTCAGGTTCAGCCGATAGGAGAGAATTGCCCCAAAATAAAGAAGTGGTGAGAGAATTTCCTTACATCCGTGTATGGACTTGAATGTAGGTCTTCCATGAGCGAAGTGGATACTGAGCTATAAAACCATTGGCTATTGCTTGGAGATTTTCTTTATCCAACTTATAAATACTATTTTAAAATTACTTCACAGAAAGGATTCTTGACCCTGGGTTTCCCCATCTTGTGTGAATATCCTCTTCATTCAGTCTCTCTGGCTTTTGCTTGAGGCCTCTGTCGTTGAGGGAAGATTTGATTTTATTTTTATGCTACACAGAAAGATTATTTTGCATTAGATTTTTGGATGGGAAAGCAGGGAAATTTTTTCCTTACAATTTTCATTTTTTAGATATTAAACTATAGCATGAAGTATAAAAATTGCTTGAAATTACGTATGCACTAGTGATTCCAAAGAATATAGCTAAGAATAATGTCAAGTGTGAGATGTGCTTTTTATAAAACATGCGTGCTTTCATCTAGAATGGCAGGGAGAAAGTCCTAGTCTCCAGTGCAAGCTATTAATGCCAGGGATTTCTTTCTATGCAATTCTATGGTGCACCTGTTTTTATAGGGATTAACTTGATTGGTGTAGTTCATGTACCACTGTGTTATGTATAGAATATTCTGTTTAAAGTGTCATGAAGGAAACTGTGTGTCTTAAATGGTGTTATAACTTTAGGCTCTTTTTTGTCCAACCTGACTTCACTAAATCATATGAAACTCCTCTGAATAACAATAACAAGACAATATTTCATAAAATTGTGTAATCAAGTCTCACACGTTACACTTACCACCTTCTAGGACAAAAGTTGTGTTACTGTTGTGAGTTTTAAAATGTTTGTATTTCTGTATCATAAAACAAAAAGCCAAATTGTACTACACTTTTAAACTCCAAGAGCTAATAAGTGTGTTTTTAAAGCTGATTGGAAGTAGTCAAACTAAAATTGGCTGGGATTGCTCATGTGTCAAGTTTCTGAACTGTGGTACAACAAATGTTTGTGTACCTCCTGTGCCTCCTTCATGGAGGGGCACCCTGGGTGCAAAACCTGCCAACATCTGGACACGAATCCGTGTTGCACTGCAGGAAAACTGCTGTGGCAGAGAATTGCTGTTCTTGGAGAGGTTTGGACAAACCCAACTCCTTCTTTCCGTGTTACACTAAGTGAAGTTCTGTCTGTTGAAGAGAATGTTCTTCAACATGCAGGTTTTTATTACTGTTTCTTTGATTTACTGTGACTTGTTCTGAAAAAAAAATGTTACTTAACTCTGTACTTGACTAGTAAATTACTTTTGGTTGTAGTGACTTCTGCAATGTTTATATTTCACCAAACAATGTTTGTTTCTAATGTTTGTAAAAGTTAATGTAATATCACCAGAAGTCAAAATCAACATTTTCTAATAATGCCTTGTAATTTACCTAGCCTTACAGTATTTCAGAAATTTTTCCACCAGAACTGCATCTAGTCACTGCTTGTCACAACTATGAAAGAGATATATTTATAAACCTGTAGCTTCTAGCTGCCATTAAAGATTAATGAGACAAATCACGAGCATGTGGTGACTATAAAACTCTTTTTTTTCTTAAACTGACAAACCCTAGTATCTTTTTTTCTTGAGGATCTGAAGCAGTGATGTTCCAAAGCCTCCACCGTGCATGTTGTGATGTACCTGCAAATCTGAGACAAATACCTGGTATTTGGGGCAGATTTCCCAGCCAGCCTGTCCTGATGGTGTCTCCACTGAGTGTTCTCTGTGGAAGCTGCAGGAGTTCTGTTGGGAGGATGGGGTGGGATGGGGTGGGATTGGATTGGATTATCAGTGGATGCAAATGTATGCGGCTGTTTTTATTGTCTTGTTTCAATAGCACCATTTCAACCCCATTTTAGCATTCTGTGGTTGAGGAAGGGCTGCCTGAACTGCAAAGCGGAGGCTGTCCCAGTATCAGCTAAATGATCCCAAGTACTCTTCCAAATATTCTTTCTCTGTTCATTCCCTACTTAAAAATATTTGTTTCTTGAATTGTTACAATGTGCTGCTATTCAATCTTTTAGTGTACTCAGCATCTTCTCTTGCAATGCCAAGAACAGTTTTCAGCTTTTCTTTAACTAACACTTTTAAAGCCTTTTTTAGAATACAGATAAAAACCATATAGCCACAAGGAGAAAAAATGCTCTGTTTGTTCTCATGTTATTGGTACAATTTATTTTTCTATCCTCTTTCAGAAACATCTGCTTAGCTGTCTCATTATTAATATTTTTTTAGTGTACATGTTTCTTTGGAAGGGCAAAGTACTTAATATTAGCCGCAGATTTCTTTCCTTTTTTTCCAGAGGGAATGTTTCGTTATTTAGCATCCATCTAATCTTCCTGTTCAAATAAAAATGAACTCTTAGCCCACATAAATTACAGAATCTAGAACTGTTTTCTTAAGGTACCAGTATATAAATATTAGGCTACATTAGTTAGAATCACAGAGTGTAATTTAGATTTATTTTTGGTAAGGAATATGCTTTGAATTTAAACCTGCTATTATACTTGAGTGGTCCTGAAGTAATGAGATTACAGTTCTGAGTGAAGATTATAATGAAGATTAGTTTTACATTGTTCTTTAGTCGTGGATTAATTTTTCATTATTTTCACTCTTACACAGGACAGTATATGACTATGGTAATTCATCTGATGATTAATCAGAATTACATCTTGTGGATAGAAAGTTTTATTAGTAACAGGAGTTAAAATAAGTGAAGTATTCAGACAGTTGTACTAATGGTAATAATAATAATAATCCCTATCTCTAAATGTCCATGTCTGGGTGCTTCTTGGAGTCTATCAATGATTTTTGGTCAGGAGTTGAATTGGCTGAGGGAATGAATGGAATCCTACAGCTGTCTCAGATGGGGGACTTGTCCCCACCAGAGCTGGCAGGAGTGAGGAGGGTCAGGTACAGAGAGGAGGCAGAGACCAAAGAGGAGGGACAGGGAGCAAGAGCCTGGTCCTTTAGTGTCAGGGAGCTGCTGGATCAGCTCAGGTTCTCCTGCAACATCATCCCCATTCCCCTCGTGCTGTTGCCATGACTTAGAGCCATGGCCCCGACCTCTCCTTGACCTCTCCTTGACTGCCTCTTCCTTGGAGTGCTCCGTGTGCAGGGGGGCAGGGAGGAAGGAGAAACAGGAGTTGGCTGTGCTGCCTCAAAGGAGTGGCCGCTTTGCAAGGCTCCATTTGATTCCTTGGTAGAAACACCTTCAGCTCACACGGAAGCAGGGACATGCCTAATGAACCACGTTGTCCTTAAGCCTATGGAAGATGAGGGAAGCAGACAAAAGAAGAATCCTATCAAGGCTTTGAACAGCAGAATTTTCTTTCTTATTTAACACATTTACCAGGCCCATGCCCCACAGCCTAATAGAAAGTTGCCAAAATGTTCCAGTGGTGGATGAGGGTGATGCACTGCAGGAAAAAAAGAGCTGTGCAATGGTGGTATTACACCAGTTTTATGACTGGCTTTGCCTTACCAGTTGTGGCACAAGTGAGGGCTTCTCAGAACAGCCAGGAGTTGCCAAGAACACTTAATTCTGTCATTTTCTCTTGATCCAGACCCATGAAGTGAAGAAGGGAGGCAGGTGATGGCAGAAAGCAGAAGTTCTCTTGTGTCCTGAGAAGTGCAGAGTCATCCTCCTGTCCTGTGGATTGACTTTCCTGGCCACAGAAAGGTACGAGTGCCGTACCTCCATTTAAATGCTTCTCTAAGCAAAATACATTCAACAGCATGAATAATTAAACACTATAAACAAACGACAAATAAAACAGCCTAATAGCAAAGGATGTAAGATACTTGTGCTGCATTAAAATAGATCAGGTCTGAAGTGACTGAATTATGCTTTGTCAGGAAGAGAGAAACATCAATATTGTGGGGCAAACTCTAAGCAATCGAGATACCACAGGGTCAATTCTCCTGCCCAGGACTGTTCTTAGACAAGAACAAGCTATTCAACAACTGCTGAATGTTAAAGCTATTAAACAACTGTTCTTAGATTGTGTCTCAGTGTGGGGAGAGTGGAGAAAATTACATTAAGGACACTCCTAAGCTGTTCTTAAAATTTGTCTGTGCCATCTGCAGCGTGTCTTGGTGATAATTTGCAATGATTGGACTTTGCTCGAGAGTGTTTTAATATTGTCTTAAAGCCATGAGGTCCTGTCCCCTGGAAATAGCATCCCCAAGGATGCTGTTTTTCCATCAGTTCAGTCACATGATGCTGGGTACAATAAAACGAGGTTTAAGTTAATTCCTTTGTTACATACAGTGCTGTGAGAAGGGTGTCTGTGCGTTTCGGACATTTTCAATGGAGAAGGATGTCTTCACCTTTTTTGCTGCTCTTACAGTTGCCCTGGGCGAGAGCGTGGCCCCGGAGCTGCGCTGAGCCTGCAGCGCTGGGAGCTGGAGGCCCGGCCACTGCTCTCCCTGCCCGGCTTCAACGTTCCGAGTGCCACCGTGTGGTGAATTTGTGCGATAATCGTATTTTTAATTGCAGTCGTTTCAGTCAGGTCACTGTTTGCGACCTGAAGCATTTTTTCCACTGGTGACCTGTGTTTATTAAATAATTCTGCGATATTCTTAGGTTTTCTTTCTCTTCTCCAGAATATTTAGTGCAGGTGGTGCAGTTCCCTTTGCCTCTTTGCTGTGTGATCTGCCCACATCACAGCAGAAAAGCCTTGTGTGCTCAGAGGTTGATTGATTGCTGCAGTTCAGTTTATTCACTCGGCTGGGCTGAAGATGGATGTCGTGTCCTTTTTGTGTCAGTTTGGCAGATTAAAATCCTGTGATGGGAACCATTACTACAGGGAGATTTTAGATTCCCAATCTATCAGTCTGAAGGAAAAGGAAAGAGGATCCTTAGCCATGATCCTTAGCCATGACATCACCTGGCTGCAGACACCACTTCAGGCAAGCATTGAATACTGAGATTTGCTGCACTTCTAATCAGAGCTGCTTAACAGATTGTCTCACTGCTAATTTAATGAGAGTGAAGTTGACATTGCCCTTCTTTTATGCTCATCAAAACACTGCCAGGTGTTTTGATGTATTTTCATTCTTTTAGTTTTAAACACAGATTTTTTTTTTTTGCTCTCTAGTAAGAAGTAACAATTACATTATTTGTATTTATATAATGACAAGCCCAAGATTCACAGAGAGATGCAGCACTCCACTGGCTTAAAAACAGACAAAATGTAAGGTATGCAAGCGTTTGGGGACTGATGTTGATAAAAATCTTAGCAAATAAAATATGGATTGAAAAACTCAGTTGCAAGTTTAGCTTCTATTAGTGAGATAGATAATTGGGGAGATAAAGGGTTGGTACTTGTGGAACAGCGAGGAAGTGTTGGCACAAAGAAAGGTGATGATATAATTAACCCCCAGGAGATACAGAGATGTAATTATTGGTTGTGGGATTATAACTTGCCATAAACCAAATCTCTCTATTGAATCTATAATGTATATAAATTATCCTGTAATTGTAATTGTTAAATTCTTAAGATCAGGATCAAGACTTAAGAGGTCACAGATAAAGTGATTATTTTTGTAAGAAATCACCTCCTTTATTAATTTTCTGTGGGAGCACACACTGGTGAACAAGTTTGACATTTTTCCCAATGATTTATACAAAAGCATTTAAAATTGTGTCATAGACCAAAGGTAATGTACATTCACTCCAACTTTTTATGTTGATAAAAGACATTCATTGTGGATTCATGTCAGAAAATGCTGCATTCTTGCTCTTGCAGTCTGGCTTCAACCAGTGCCTGGTGGTCTGCCTGAGGCTTCCTGCTGCTGCTGAACATAGTGAAGTTATGGGATGGTTGGAGCTCTGCCTGGGTAGCCAACATCAAACAAGGAAGAATACATTCTTTTGGCAGCATAATTCAGGTAGTTGAGTGAATTGTAGAAAGGTATAAAAATATTTGGTCCAATAGACATCATTTGTCCTAAACAGCAGACCACCACAGCTCTTGGCATAAACCACATGAAAAAAAAAAAAACAACAAAACACCTAAGTACTGTTGTTCCCATTTTAACAGGAATAAGTCACTTTAAAGTTGTATAAAATTTTAAAAGGATTAGGGATATACATGTTTTTGGTTCTCCTCTTTAAGCAACAGAACATCCATTTTCCACCTGTACACCATGAGAGAGAGGTTGAATTCTGTTTCAGGTGCTCTTCCAGACAGCTGTCATTTATCCACACTGCTCTATGTAAACTGCTAACACAGTTTAAATGGGCAAAGTTTGAGAAAAGACCAGGTTTGCCAGTTTTTATTGTTCCCCAGGTTCCTTAGGGCATTACAGAAATTACTATTTTATTGATCAAAATTAAAAAATACAAACATTTTAAGAGGAAAATGGTATAAAAATGCGTTACAGTGCTCTGGACTAACCTCTACAGGGAGATCCACAAGGGTCACATATTACACGGCAAAGAATGAAGGGCCTGTTACTCTCTAGCCAAGTTAGAAAATGATGGTGAAAGAAACAGTATCAAATAGAAACATTTTCCTGCATTCCTACCTCCGTTTGCCTGCACTTACTGTACTTGAAACAAACTTTCTTTTCCTTCTGAAGTGCACAGGAGGTGAAAGACTCAAACTGATGCAGGGAGTCTGTAAGAGGCCAGGACCAAGCTCCCAGCTCTCTGAGCCCCGAACATTGTCACAATAAATACTACATGGAACTGTGAATAATGGATAAGTACTGAGAGTTTTTGAAACATTTACTCTAGGTTTACATGAGCCTTTTGTTTATCAACCACTGCCAAGTTAGAACTCCTGTGGAACAGTCACACTCTGTCTTTCCTCTTATTCATTTCGCAGTTTAACTCCTGTGGAGATGAAACCATCTGAAATACACAGTGGATTCCCTCTTGGCAGGGCTTTGATGTGTGACTTGTGTAGCAAAAGTTTGCTTCTAGGATTTAAACCCAAAAACCACCAAACCAATTACTTTGACATCCCTTCAGATCATAAAGAAACCCTCTTTTTACACATTAAAAAGGTTTCTGTATTACCAGCAGTGTCTTTCTGCCCTTAAAAAGGGCTGTGATTCATATCCCTTTAGAAAGAAGGAACTTCCAAAGGAAAATGAATTTTGCTTTAGTCATCTTACATGAATTAAGCATTCCCCTGCTTCCTCTTAGATCAACTTAAATCGTTGGGGTTTGTTCCCATTTTGTGCTTAGCTCCTAATAACCATTTTTAAATTGTGGGGAATGGCTTTAGACCAAAACTCTGCTGTACTATTGTGTTTTTCTGAAGTGCAGGTGTGTACAACTCCACCTTACCATTAGATATCACATCAACTTTGAGAGCACATTTGTGGATTCATTAAATACTAAGTCTGATGGAATCAGCTGCTTTAGTTGACTGGTTTGCAAAGGGGAATTTTTGGGTTCAGTCCTGTGATGGCACTAGGGCAGTTGCCTACTTGATCTTAAATACAGACACACATGGATACATGATATGTCAAACTATTCCTGATCACCCAATTTCCACAAGTATCTGCTCTGCTGAAACCACCACAATTGCCAGGCACAAGATGTAAAATTAATTCCTTAATGAGTTGTGACTTAGGTAGTGTTTACTAGACAAAAATACAGCCTAAATAATCCACTGTAGAACCTTGATAAACAATCACTGCAAGAGCTTTGCACACTAAGAAAGCACAGAAAGGGGAAGGCAGGGCGCCCATCCCTCCTGCCTCACAGGCAGGGCTATTTGATTACACAGTAAAAAAAAAAAAAAGGAGGAACGCAAAGGACTACTAAATTCTGTAAAGAAATAAAAATCACACAGAGAGGTAGTTGATATGGCTTTTCCTTTTTTGGTATCATCTTTGCAACTCTAGGAAAGAAAAACATGAGGAGGTTGGGAAGACACTGCTTTTCAATGGTCTGGGAGCAACAGAAAAGTATCTCAGGGAAAACTGTAGTCCAGGTTATGAGAACAGTCACGTGCCTACGACAAAATTGCCATGTTAAGGCTGTTGTTACTAAATTTGATGTCAAATGAATCTATGGAACTACATATTTTAGCAAGTGAATTTTGTTTCCCAAAATATTATAGGTAACATCTGGAGTTACATGAATCAGACAACAGAATAAAAAAGCCTCACAGGTACACAGATGTGAAACTTTTTTATCACTGTTATTATTTATAGTCTTGTATATGTGATCTTAAGTGGTATTTTTCAAGTTGCCAAAACCGGCTATTCAGCATTTCCTTGATTGATGACAAACTACACTGAAATATTTTGTATGAATTTATTTCATTATTCCAGCTCAGTCCTCAATGGATTTTATGTATTTCTCATAGGCATCTTCAGTCATCAGTTCGTCAAGTTCAGCAGGGTTTGCCACAGTCATCTTGATAAGCCAACCTGTAGTTAGGAAATTTAAAAAAAGAGCGTTGCTAATATCCTACAAGAAAGATGCTTTCATGTTACTGCTTTAGGAAAGCACTCCCAGCAGGAACAACCAGCCTTAGAGCACTGGAGAATCAGCCAGGTTTTTGTGCAGGCAAAACAACGTTTCAGTATTTGAAAAAATGAACAACCAACCAACCCATCATAAGAAATGGCCTTTAGAGTCAGAGCAGTTGTGTAATTTAGTGCTGGCTCTGACAGTGACATAGGGAGATGCTGTCTGGAAAGAACAAAAGAGCCTGAGCTCTCAGTATCATGAACTCTTACAAGATCCAAAACCAAAAATGGAGTCAAGGGAAATAGATTTAAATTCAGCCACGGTGTATATCTGAAAATAAGATGTTGTAAAACTGTTGTTCAAATGTAAGACTGTGATAATGCTTTCATGTTAAATTTTACTGGGCTTGAACTATATTCAGTATATTCCATTTAAGTGTCCACAGCATTAAACTGGAAGAACAGGAATTGTAAAGCCATTTGTGGCAGCAAGAATCCACATAGTATTCATTATTGAAAGATAAAAATGACACCTTACCATCTTGATAACAAGATTTATTGACAAGTCCTGGATTATCTGCAAGGGCAGCATTAATCTCAGTCACTTCTCCTGAGAGAGGGGAGTAGAGTTCACTAGCAGCTTTCACACTTTCCAAAGCCCCAAACTCATCTGAAACAGAGAATATGATGGAATGTTTCTAAGGGGAAAACACAAAGCACTTCAGTTTTTTCAGTCAGACGTCCTGGTGATGACCCAACCAGTGAAGAAATGTCTAGATCTTGAGCAAGAGAACAGATTGAAGTCACCCACTTTATGACAAAGATCAGCATTATTAAATTTGATGTTTATGGTCTTGAATTCTGGGGAACTTGTGCTAGCTGGCTACTACAGAAGGGACAGGAATTTCTTACATTTAGTTAATCCTTTGCCTAAAGCCCCACAGCACATGATATGATACTGACTTAGAAGGAACAACATCCAGCTCTTGCTGCAAGAGACTTAAATATGCCTTTTATCTACAATTTAAACCTTTTAATCCTAATTTGGTTATAAAATCAACACAGCCACAATTTCAGCAATCCCATTTTTCCTTCAGAAATGCTATCAAGTGTTATATTTGCACTCACTGGAAAACACACATTAGTATTCAGAAGCACAACACTGGAAGCACCCAGCAGCTCTTCCCTTTTTCCTGTTTTGGAGGGAGTTACGGAAATGGTGCCTGGAGCAATGTTAGTCCAGAGCAGCTCTCAGCCACAAGCAAACAAGACAGAGGCTGAAGGAACACAGAGCTGTCAGAAGAGTAGATAGGCACCAGCACAAGGGATCTGAGAACAACTTGTTCTGGGAAATCTTGGAATTAGACTGAGGGCAGAATGGGTAGAAAAAAGAAGAACTTAAATGGAAATGAAATTCCTTCAAATAAAGCAGAACTACAAGTTGGTTAATTAAAATCCTACACAGAGAGACCTTTTGTCTAACAGTAAGCATTCAATGTAATAGATTGATAGGGAGCTATTCCACAGGAAGGATGGCATAAGAAAGGCCTTCTCCTTTACCTCATAAACCCACATTTCTTTTTTAAAACTTGTCTGAAGATAATGACAACCTTTTCTTCATATACTACCCAGACAGCTCTCAATGTTAATACAGGAAAAGGCCTTTCATTTCTACCTGCTTATGTTCACTTTCTTTAACAGGAAAGGTTACATAACTGAATGATGAAGAATGTAACAATTTGTATATCACTAATGAGCAAAACCCTGTGATTACATTTAATACCCCAAAATTACTGAGTCTCTATATTTATAGAAAAGTTAGAGCTTGATATCAATTAGAAGTTTCACATCAGGCAATTCACAAAGTGTATAACTAGAGAATTACAAATAAACACTTGCAAGTTCAGATCAAAGTATAAACATTTGAAAAACAGAATATAGATAAAGTTATTACAAAAAATATTTTAAATACTGTATTTTTGAATAAATTTCTCCACAGTTTAAAAAGCAGGTATTTGCTGCTGCTAAGCACAGTCTGACAGTGAGAATTTCAAATTAAAGCTGTCTCTTGTAGAAATACTTGAATTTGTTTTGCACCCAGAAGCTTTATAATGGTGTTAATGACCATTAATTATATTAATTAATATATTAATTGAAATTATTTCAAAAAAATCCATCTTTGCAAAGGAAGAGTGGAATGAGTAGAATAATCACTTCAAGAGCAACTAGAACTGAAACTTACCATGTTTACTCAATTTTGTCCCAACTTCTGGAAGACTACAGTAAACAACATCTCCTAATGCTTCCTTAAAAGAAAAACAAAAGCATCAGAGCATACATTAACAAAACTATACATAGAAGAGAACTGATATAGTAACTCTAGAATCTGCATATCAGTAGTGTCTGTCTCTAAATGTTGTCCTCATTCTTTACGGACTGCATATTTTTCCCTTTTTCTTAGCAAATGCTTAATATGAATAAACTGTTCTGTTATCACGCCCCAAATAGCAAATTATTGTTTCTCTATTACAGTGCTAATAACCCTCAGGCTCAGTTTAGATACAGATTTCTTCTGGCAGAATGAGGAATAACATCTACTGATCTTCTTAGCATCAGCTACAGAGAGCTTTTAGCATACATTTACTGATTTAATTGGGACCTGTATCACCATAAGAATTGGCTCAACTCTTCTCTGATACACATATCCTATTTCACAAAAGACCAGAGATCTCACAGAGTATTAGAGTTATTGACAGAAAACTGAGATTAAAGGAAATGCTGCTTGTCCTAAGAAACATTAGTTCCATTTATTGATAGCTTCTCCCATTCATTTTTCTTAAGTTTCACGTACAGCGAATCTCTGCCCAGAATTTGCCTGTGACTATTCCAAATCAAGTACCTGCATGAGAACAAAAAACCCAAAGGAATTCCTGTCCTAGAGTAAGAAATATACACCGTGCTGTACATCTGTTCACAACTGTTCTTTAGCCAGAGGGATTTCACCATACTTGTGTTCAAAGGAAATTTGACCTAAAAAAGTATGTGATGTCCTCTTCACAGCCATGAACTGCTCAGACTTAGACCTGAACTTTGAAGATTCTCACCAAGTTCAGCTCTCCACAGGTTCAATCTGAAGCTATTAACACCTTATCAGAATACTGAGGTAGCACAAATATCACAAATAACGTGATAGACCCAAGTCCAAAAAATCATGCTCAGTGTGTCGCATATGCAATTAAAACAATAAACATCTGTAAATGTCCAAAGAGCAAGGACAGAGCAGACAGGCAATAAATAAATATTGCAGACTTGGGCAAGGGGGGAGGGATCAATACCTGCGCAAAATTGCTGATTCCTACTGTTCCAATGCCATTTTCCACAGATACCCATTCGTGCTTGTCTGTGAATTTGCGGGCTAAAAGGAAACAAAACTGTTTTTTCAGAAAGCAGTGACATGTTGCTCGCTTAAATACAGTAACACATTTGCAGGCTTAAACTGGGGGACTTTTCACTGAGTTTGTTCATTTTTCTTGGAAAATATTTTAAACAGCCCATGCAATTTACAGAAGCACCTTGTTCTGCTCAGGACAGGCTCGGTGACAGGGCAGAGGCTCACTGGGTGTCCTGCTCAGAGAGTTATCAGTTCCTGTGCAACCATCTGGAGACTGAAAAAGTACAGGACTAAAAGGACCAGCTCTACTTCAAACAGAAGTGCAAATCTAAAGCTTACATGTGCATTTTACCCATAGTTATACATTTCTATGATAGCACAGTGACTTTTCAAACATATTTAGTGTTTATTTCTGATAACTACTTTATTATGGCTGGGAAGGCCAGTGTTAGTGACTCTAGAAACACTGTCAGCACTACAGCATCTCATTCAAAGTGCAAAGTTGGCACAGATCTATGTAAAATTAAGGCAAATTAATACAGGATAAATTAATAAGGCGACTCATACAGACAACTGCTACTTAACAGAATTTGCTCTCTGTTAATATTGTTACTGTGAGAAGAACACAGTAGTTATTATGTATCATTTTAAAATAAGCCTGTTTAAAACCTTGTTAAGTCTTTTCACAGCAAGGTTACAATTCTCCTTAAACTTCAGATCTGTAAGATTCAAGACAGCTTTATTAGAGCAATTGTTGTTATAAAGTCATATGGAGAAACTTCACAAGAAGTAACTGAAACAGGCAATATTTTGCTTGCTAACATTTTTCCTGGAACTTTTCTTACTCTGAGCATTTTCAGCCTGCCTTGTCCATTTTCTCACTTCTATATAATTTCCTTATAGATACCTTCCTACTTTTTTAAAAATTTTATTTTAATTAATTTATTTTTATTTTCCACTTGCAGCACCCATCCAGTCAGGTAAGGAATGTTGCAGAAGCTGAAAAATATAACTTCTGAAACAGGTCCCTGAGTGATTAGTGCCATAGAACAGCTGCACCTTCCTTTTGAGTTCAAAATTGTCCTCTCAAGCTCATCCTGTGGGCTGGACTCTTTATGGCAAACACCAGAGAAACTACACTTCTGCAAATCCTTGTACATTTTCTAAAATTGGATGTGAAGGAAAACAGAAGTTCTCACTGTAGACCTGCTAAAATATTTCCAGTCATACTTTAAGCTGCTTCAATTGCACTGATCCTCTTATTTGTGTCTGAAAAGTTCAAGAGTAGCAAGTCTCAGATAAAATGGTTTGTCTTAGAATAGGGCCCAAGTTTTATAGAGCTCAGTAGAGCAACATGTGGCTTTGCAAGTATAGTACACAAACAAATATGAGTAAACTGTAAATATAAAGTATTTTCCCACAAATTATCAGTCAAAATTCCACAGAGAATTTCATCTAGCACTACTTATAACTACAAAAAAATCTCATGACACACTCTAATGAACAGAGTCTTAAATGTCTCAAATAATTTCAGGTCAAGATGTTAAACCCATGGGAATTCTATTGGAAATGAGTAATGAACCATAAGAATGGAGAATGACAATTGACAAATCTCAAACCCAAGCCGAACATTTGTGATGTTACACATGTCACAAAGAAGCCAACCCAGAAGATTTTCATGCCAGTTTGGAATACAGCAGTAAAATATCCTGAACAGTTAGAAGAGCACATAACTTTCTTGCAGGACAAACCCCCCTCCCCGCCCCA
>VZTE01005256.1:2063371-2124733 GCA_013397775.1 Eulacestoma nigropectus | reverse complement strand
GGCCGGGTGGCGGTGGCCGGGGGGACCCGCGGGCCCTGAGGAGGGAGCGGCCGGGGCTCGGCTGCGCGCCCCGCCGGCCGCGGGCACCGGCGCGGCCTGAGGGAGCCGCCATGTTCCGTGCGCCGCCTCGGAGGAGAGGATTTAGCCAAACAGTGCAACAGCCGCTCGGTGTTTATTAAATAAATACAGGTGCCAAGTCTACAACAAGTGCACGTGGGACGTTTCGCCTTAGGGTTACCGCTGTTTCTTAGCTATTACTCCAGAATAACACGCCGGCAGCACTTTGGGGGTGAACACCGCATCGTTTTCCCAGAATCACGGAATAGGCTGAGTTGGAAGGGGCCCACGAGGATCAAAGTCCAGCTCCTGGCCCTGCAGAGGCACCCCAACAATCCCGCATGTGCCTGAGAGCGTCGTCCAAGCGCTTTCTGAGCTCTCTCAGGTTTGGGGCCATGACCATTCCCTGGGGAGCCTCTTCGGTGCCTGACCACCCTCTGGGTGAAGAACCTTTTCCTGTAACATCCAACACAAACCTCCCCTGACACAGCTCAAGCCGTTCCCTTGGGTAAGCCCGTTTTAGTCAGAAGCTGTAATAATGTAAGCCTATGACCTAACCTAACTCTAACCACTGCAGCTGACAGCAAACAAGTAAATACTTTGCCCACAAGCAAGGTGACTTTTCAATGTGGTCTTCATTCACTTGCTGACAGGTTGTTCCGGTTGTCCATCGGTGACTGGCTTCTCTTCCTTCTTGCATTTAATCCCAAAGAAACTGAAGAGTTTCATTAGCATTAGATCAACAATCTCCTCTTCTTCTGAAGCCTGAAATAACAACGAATAAGTTACTCAGAGGTGCACACCGAAAGTGGATTCAGTGTCTTCTGAAGCCAGAGCAAGTTGCAAGACAAAATCTCTACTTGAGGTCAAATAAGCCAACTTTCAGCAGAGCATGAGTGACTGCCAAGCAAAACATTGTGCCAATATTTTTATCCAGACAGACGCCCCAAATGAGAATGGACACTATAGAAATTTTGGCTGTCAAATCCCATGGAAATCTCTCTACAGGAGCCTGGAGTGCACTTGCCAGTTCCCATACAGCTCGTGGTATACACAGTGAGACACCCATCATTTCTAGATGAAGTAAATGAGAAAAACTCAATATATCTTGTCTTCTATCAACCATATTCTTTGTTTTCTTCTCCCTTGACTTTATTTAAAACGTAGAGGAATTCTGGTCAGTACTGGAGTGCTAAGCTGGATTTCACACTATCAATAGCTTGAATGGGTCAGGCACTCACAGTGAGAGTTTTAAAAGGAGCTGTAAAGCCTCAGGCACTTCAGTAACAGTTTTGGCACTGATTTCAGTATAGCCCAGTGCAAGCCTAAGAGTTTTTCGCTGGATTTAGTATGTGAACAGAAGATCTGAAATCAGATCTGAACAGGGACTCGTATGGACAGGAATGGACAGTGTAAATCTGGAAAATCTGAAGTGTACTTTCTGAACAAATATCGCCTTCTTAACAGTTAGACTGAATTTACATGGTTTTCATCCATGGTTGAATACCTGAGTAAGCACTGAACACAAAATCTTACAAGCAGGAGAGCTTAGATGAACAAACCTGGTAGTGCTTCTGCTCCTCACTAAAAGCAACCAGAATCACCGAAATGAACAGATTCAGTACCACAAATGTCATAAAAATTATGCAGGATCCAATTAAGAAGGAGCCTAAAATTGGATTGTAGTCCAAGACCTGTATAATGCATAAGGTAAGACATCATATTGTGATTGTAACAACAAACAAAAAACCATACATACACGCTACATACATACCTACAAGCAGTTAAGACCCAATAAGAAGTTTGTCACCTTGAAAATCCTGTATCTAACCAATTATGTCATATGTATTATACATATATATATACATTTTTCTCCTTTAGTCACTGTCCTGTGCTGATACCATATAGTACAAAGACAAAGAATATCTTATCTATATATGAATATGGGCAATTTTGTTTTTTTTTTTTTTTCAGTATTTGCATTTGTTTGTAATGGTATGACAATTTCACATGAAAGTTGACAAGCCTGGAGATCTGTTTATCCACAGAACAGCTGAAGTGTCCTCCTGCCTCAGCTTTCAAAATAGATGAAATCTCTGTATGCATTTATTTTATTTTACTTTATGCTTTACAAAGAAGTACAGTCAGACTGTCAGAGACACTTATAAACCAAGGGTTATGAAAAATCCAAACCCTAATCTTCATATAAGCTACAGTTGAGGAATATATTTTCAAGATTAACATGGGTGGGATGCAGAGGTGAAAAAGTTTGTGCCCAGTTACTGATCTTCAAAGCCACCCATATCCTATTGGATCCGTGGTCTAAAAACGTCCACCAAGGAAGACTTCACAGTCAGAGATGTCCAAGAATTAATCTACAAACAAATGTTCAAAGGATATTGAAATATTTGAAAGATTTTACTGAAAAAGTAGTATATAAAGAATAACAAAAAAAGAAATTAATGTGAAGTTCCCTTGTGGAAGGCCTTGCCTTTCTTGGGAAGATAGAGGGAGTGTTCAGAACAAACACAGGGCTTTGCTCACATTTCTATCTGTAGCTTTCTAAGGAAATTGCTCAAAACTTCCAATCAAGCAGTAATATCTCTAGTTGAAATGTGAGAGGTTCAATATGAGCCTCCTCATGGTCAAAATAGGACATGAAAGATTTCACTTGGCATCTTTTTCTTGCTCAGAAAAGGTGGCTGCTTTAGGAAGCTGTGGAGCTGCAAAATTAGATAAATGTTTAACACTAATTGAAAGCCCTTCTGTTTGCTGGGTCAAAGCATATTTGATAGCTGAGATGCCAGTTGTATGGTTGCAAACTTCTCAAAATTAGAGGTGGTACCTCCTCATAGTTGAAGATTCCCAGCTGAAGACTGACCATGGTCTCTGCCGAATCAAGGAGAGTTTTGTAAGAGTAGAGCTTCCATCCAAATATCAGGTTTGCCTGCAGAGGACAGAAGTCATGTCTTGTGTCATGATTAGAGTCCTTGCTGCAAAATGCGTTTAGCTCTAAGACCTTTTATCACGGATATGAGAATGTCTTATATCTGCTCAGCTTGCCACTAGATATGTAAAAAGGTGCTTATTTCCCACTTACAAAGTAGCCAAACAGAAAATGGCACTTTCTGAACTCTCCACAATTTAAGTTTTATCCAGAGAATCTTTTTTTCTGTACTTTGTTTTTTGTCACATCTCTTACACATAGAGAATCCTTGTTTTTCAGCTCAGTGTTTGATTTTTCACTAAATTTCAGTTTGCAAAGAACAGACAAGTGGATGTTTTAACTTCACTTTCACTCATACAGAAGACTTGGGCTCCAAGCTGCTAACCTAAGATTTAGACAGACAGCTTTATTCCATTTTACATGGCAAAGTTATGTTGCTTTTAGCATTCAGAAATAGTTGATTTAACCTGACAATACCTGGAAGCAGACTGCAGACAACAGAAAGCACTGTGGTACTCACAGCAATGGAATAGGCGAGGAACATGATTGAAATAACAGTGATGAATCCAGAGATATCACCCCATGCCCTCCTTAGCGTTGAAGTGATCATGTTCAGTTTAGGGTTGAGCCTCAGCAGATGCCACAGTTTCACTGTGGAGAGAAGCACCAGGAATGCAATCAGGTAGCCAAGAACTGCATCAGCTCTCGCTGTTTCACTGAAGCTTATGGAGCTGTTAGGAAAAAAAGAAAATACCCAGTATATCATGCACACAGAATCCTTTGAAGTGCATAAATGGGTATGCTGGAAAAGCCATTACTCTGTCCTTGGTTTCAGTGGAGACCTGATGGGTTCCTCCTTGAGTGTTCCCATGTGCATTTCCTACTGCGTGCACACAAAAAAGCTCAGTTGTGCATGGCTAAGTTTTTTTTTTAAGGAGAGGAGGTCTAGGCTGTAGCCCAAATTCTGCTCACTATCCTGTGATTCTACCACCTCTTTCTCGTGTGATCATTTTTAAAAAGATGTTATAATTTTCCATTCTGTACTAAATAATCCATTATTGTCCTCTAACCAATGGCTTTTTACAACAAAGAACAAGGCAGATTATGTGCTTTCTTGGTGGATGTCCCATAGCGGAAAGGCTTGTTGGTTCACGAGAGGGTGATGCAGAGGGGAAAGTAGGGGCTAAAAAAGGGAACTTGGTGCTCAAGCCTGCTGGATTGTATTAGAGCAGTATCAAAAGAAAATCCTATTGCTGAAACAAATCTGAGCCCTCACACACTCACAGGCTTCATGAAT
This sequence comes from Eulacestoma nigropectus, assembly GCA_013397775.1. Lineage (NCBI taxonomy): Eukaryota > Metazoa > Chordata > Aves > Passeriformes > Eulacestoma > Eulacestoma nigropectus. The sequence goes on along the minus strand of VZTE01005256.1, from coordinate 2,120,432 downwards.
ATAACCATCTAGGATAGCAATATCTACCACAGACAAGGTGCTGTCTGGGAAGAGGAAAAATAGATTTATTTCTGCATAAGCAGCAACGACAAAGGATGCTCTAAATAGCATTAGTACTTACTCCTCCTTGTGTTCCTGGTAGTAGCTGATGTCTCGGGTCCCAAGGACTGTCCGTTTCACAAACACTGACAGAGCACTCCAGCTAATCAGTATAATGGCCGACTCCAGGAGATTCCACTTGCTGTGGAAGTATCTCCATCTCAGGCTCTTCATCAGCTTGCCCTGTGAGGAGTTTTACTGTTTCAGTCTCATCACTCCATATCATACAGTGCACCTCTGAAGATTAGGGCAATGCCCTCCACAATAAAGCTGACTACTCTGCATTAATGAAACTACATCTTGCACTAGGTTCTCATTATCTTTCTCAAAAGAATCATTCCAACCAAATACAGTTTTGCCTTCCTATTATTAAAACTGACACTGTACCTAATTCAATCTTCCATTGGTGTAGCAGCACCAGCACTACTGAAATCAAGTACAGACCTAAAGTTTTTGTAAGTGAAATCAACAGCAGGCACAAGGTAACACTTTCAGCCAAACTTTCCATTGGGCCTCACCTGTATGATCATGTAGTACACAATAAAGAGGAAATAAATGACTTCTGCTGCAACCACAAATATGTGGAGGCTGTTGGTGTAGGGGTAGAGCCGGACACTTTGCAGCTCCACGCTTGTGAAGAAGGCCCCTAAAAAACAAACAGGGGTCACCTCAGGGCTCTGATAATGACATCTTTCTGCTTTCATTCAAACAACTCAGTTCACCATAAGACTTCTGTACTTGCTTTCACATCAATGTGAGGCTGAATCCAGCCATTGAACTGAGATTTAGACTTGACTATGTGAGTAACCCTATAAGTGTTTGAAATTTTCCTCAAGCAGGAATTTCAGAGAGTCAAGGCTTTTAGAGTGGTAATGCTGTCTGTTTGATAGCACAATAGTAATCCCGGCAGGGCTCAGTTTGGATTGGTCTGCAAATGCAGAAATACAGCAGGAGGACTTGGATTTTAAAAAAAAAAGATGAATCTCATTCTAAACCCAAAATGAGCTCAGTTTTGTGGTCAGTTTGGGCATTTTCCAATACTTGGACACACCAAGAGAGGCTGCTGCTCAGACCAAATGTTTTCCTATAGCCTTTAAACCAGAATTTGGTTTCACTATTCTCTTTGTTGTGTCCCGATTATGTATTACATGATTACATAGCTATATAATAGAAGTCATCTGGAAAAAAAAAGACAGACTGTTATTTGTATTTTTTGTCTTAATATTGTATTGATTAGCTGAAGTGACTAGGAAACAATTTTTCTTGTTCCTGTTGTGTAAATTCTGGAGATCAAGTTTCGGTACCATGTTTTCTTCATCAGTAGATGACCACAGCATAAGCAAACATGAGATATTCCATCATGGTTTATATTACTGTGATGCTGCGATTTTCCTAAATGGTGTATAAAATTTGCATTGATTCTCTTGTGATTAGATTTATTAAAACACTTGTCTTTACTAAAGAAAGAACTAGGAAAACACTGATAGTGGGTAAATCTACCTTCTGTTGGTGCATTGCTTGCTGTCTTCAGAAATGTGTAACTTAGGAAAGGTTCTCACCTAAAGCATTGCTTTCAAACATCAGGCTTATAATGCAGAACAGGTTCACGTTGGCATTGTAGACTGTAAATTCAACAAACACTGCTCTTGTGAAGGTGTCAAGCCAGATGTTGTTGAAAAGGTACTGGAGAATTCTGCCAAAAGAATTGTAGCTAGTGATCTAACTCATACAGGAATGTATCACATGGAGGGTGCACTGATAATTTACAGGAATACAAGTGGTACCTGGAGGCATTCTTGGGGTCAGTTCCCAGGTGAATCACATATCCCCCTCCACTGTAGATGGCAAGTTTGCCCCAGCTGGGGTGTCCTCTCAGTTCAGACTGACTCTGATACTGCCATGCTGAGCTCAAGTCAGAGGAGTTACCAAAGACTGAGGTATTCCAGTGCTCCCCATAAGCTGATGTATCTTCTGTTTGTAGGGAGTATGGAGCATGGCATGCCTCAGCTACGTGCTGGAGTCTGGGAGAAATAGGGCAGGTGTCTCCTTTCACTCTTACTTGGCGAATTCGAGCACTACCCACCAGCTTGGAATTGCCATCTGTAATGAACCCTAAACAGGAGACAGAAAAGAGCAGCACTGGCAATATGAAAAAATTGATAATATTTTTTCATTTCATTTATGATTCAGTGATGCCTTAATATTTTGCCACATATTCTACACTGTAAGCAAAACAGTAATGAAAATGAAACCCTCATGTTGATTTGAACTGAGTTCTTAAATAACATTAACAGAGTTCTGTGTCACTCCCCATCTGTATTTTATACAGAAGAAAAGTGAGGCCTGGGGGAGAAAAGTGACTCACCTCGAGTCCCATAGCAGAGTAGCTTTATACAGTGTTCATGTGGCCTGTTATGCCCGAAGAACAACTTGGCTAATATATTTCAATTTTACCATTAAATGTGAGCTGGGAAATGGGTCGTATTTTACTGGCTATTGCTAGATAGAAACATGCTGATATTGCACAATTTGCCTTCACATTGACCCAAGTCCTGATGCGAACAACTCTTCTGAGGAAAAGCTTTATGGTGCCACCTGTCATTCTTTTTTTTTTTTTTTTTTAATGGAAAGAAAGTTGTGTAAAACTGAGGATATATCTGGATAATATCTGAATATCTGGAGTAAGTATGTAAAATATGAAAAATTTAGCATTGCATTGTAGAACTTCTGGGTTATATTAAATATAAGGAAAATATCAGGGGATGTTTAACTTGGGGTCAAGCTGTAGGGTTTTGTAATCCACTAGTATTCATATTTTAAGATTTCTTGCTAGCCTCATATACTCACAGTCTCTTTCACCACTCAAATACGCAAGTTAGAGGTAAGTATTAAAAATAATGTTTCAGAATCTGACAAGCTGAAGGGAAACAATGTGACTCTGCACCTTTATATGATCCATAAAGGTTTTTGAGTAAGGTAGTGTTTGCCCACGTGAAAAAATCCTGGTAACTGTAGACATCATTGAATCCATCTGTAAAGCTGTCTTCAATGTGTTTGTTTAAATAGTAGGAATTGGGATCTCTCTGCCCATAGGCAACCAGTAACAGCATCCATAAAAACCCCAGATAGGCTGGAAAAAAAACCAGAAAAAGACAGCACATGTGAGCTCTGAGTTAACAATGATGTTGAAAATAAATTGCATGAATGGTTAGTGCTGTCAGCACCTATTAGGCCAAGGAGGTGCTTTGTAGACTCTGAGTGACCAGTGCTAATGAATGCACCCAAGCTGCTTCAATGGGCTGCAGTTTAAGTGTTTCACATTTGGAATATGAGTAGCAGTCAAGAAAATAAGTGGGAAGGCTGAATAGAAGTAGTCATGGCAGTTGTAAATAAAATGAGCAGTCTAGCTTTGTTCCAAGTGAAGTTGAGGTAATTTTTGCCATTGAGTTTAGAGGAAATAAAATAGTGGCATAAATCATTATTTATAGATAGTATCTGCTTTTAGAAAGATGGCCTCCATCTGCTCTTTGATTTCAGCTTCATTTAACTGTTGACCTCCTCCTTTTATCCTTTCTGCTTTTCTTTAACCTCTCATGTGTTTGTGATGTGTTTCTTTACCACAAAATGAAGCCTTAGCCACACTTTTGTCTCCAGCTAACATTCCCACCTCCTTGCAGCTCCAGCTGCCATGGAACAGCCTGCCTCTACATCAGAGCGGCTGGCAGAAAGCTGAAGATATGCCAAAACTTTGTCACCCAAGAGAACAATATTTTCACTGGTGTAAAATTACTGATGAGTATTACTGAATAAAACAAGATAATCTACATATGGATAATACCCAGGATTTCTCTGATGAGGGCAAAAGCTTTCTGCTCCTTCATGCAGCTGATTTTCATTTTCTCCACATCAGCAGCAGGAGGTGGCCGGTAAATATTGCTTCTGCTGTCCCTTCGGGCTCCAAAGAGAGGGTGTGAATCACCTGTGAGGGAGGGCAGTGACCCCTGGAATTAGTCGACAGATTATCCATGTCCTGCTTTTTGTTTCTTTGGACATTCTAAGGAAATATTTCTGTTTAATGCTTTCCCTTAGGAACACAGAGGATGTGATTTAAACAATTACTATAGCAAGGCAAACAGTGAGGAGGGAAGGAGCTCACAAAAACTGTGTGTTTGGTTTAGGACCAGGTGTAGTGCAGGTGTCTCTCTCTAGGCTGAGCATCTCAGAAGGTGGTGTATTCATAGCCTGAGGCTGAGCAGGGAGGAAGCTGTAGATCAGATAACTTTGCTGTGCCCTAGGATTCCTGTCTGCTTGTCAAGGCTTTATTTAGATATGATTATGGCTGCAGAAGCCACTGTTCAGTTTAGGGGAATAATACAGATAATTGTGGTTGTGGAAAAATATGTAACCTGAGAACCTTTATATAGGGCTTAAAGGATGTGGGAATTTTCTTTGTGAGAGGTTTTAGTTATGCTTGTCAGATAAAGAGCTACCAGTCTACTTGAAGGGTGTGTTTTGCGCTGGGTCACTTATTTATTTTCCCTAAGTTGTGGAATAGTTACAGGTTTTGTTGCAAGGAGTTGAGCTGAGTCACATATTCATGCATAAAGCACACCAAAGGCTAGGAGAATACTGCACTTTCTTTAATAATTTCTCGCTTTGCAGGCAGTTACCTGGTGCAGATAAAGGCCCATCAATAGCTGTGTTTTCTTCATCCTCATGTTCCACCTTCTTCAGAACCAGAGCAAAAAAAGCAGCAAATCCCAGCACCTGGAAAGAATCAGCTATCTCACCATATGCCCATTTCATATAAAGAAGCTCAGGCTTTGACCTGGATCCCTTTGGATCCAGGCACTGCAGGAAAACAACTGTGCTTTGGGCTTGTTGAACCCATGCAGCTGAAGCCCATAAACAAGAGAACAGTGCACAGTGCTGGGGTTTGTCCCCCTAAACTGATTTTGTGACACATCCTCCCTACTGAGAAACCTCATTAAACCCTTACAAAGCAAGGGAGATGAAACTAGTGGAGTTAATGTCAGCAAAACCAACAGAACTCTGTAAACCACCTGCTTCCTCTTGTTTTAAGGGCAAAGACTTCTCATTTTATATCTTAAATCCTGTAGCTCTTTGGAACATGTTACATTGTCTTTCTGTGATGGCAGCAGATGAGTTCATCTTGGCCAGTGGTTGTACTTCTGAGGCTCTCACCTTTAAGGGCTGTGTGATGAACAGACTTTCCAAGAAGGAGATGACCATGGAGATCAGCCACTTGATGGAGTTCTCCTTGCCGTAATGGAGTCCATAGAGCATGGTAAAGAACCCAGACACCCCGCTGGTGGCTGCCACAAGGAACCAGGCAATGAACACAAACCACCAGGGCAGCCTTCTGTGAGAAAAACTTTTCTTGTCAACATTGGAGAAGTTTGGAGTATGGGACCACCTTGAGAGTCAACCAGAAGAGAAAAAAATCAGTCTGAGATGGAACAGGAACCAAAATCACAGTCATCAGGTTCACTGGAAATAGGCAACATCTTATGATATAAAATCAAAATAGTCTAAATTCTTTTAATTAATGCAGTTATATAGGATATATGGATAGCAAAAAGTATAGTGAAGTATAGGAAGTGTGCAGAGATCAGCTAAAATCAAAATAAATGTGAAGGGCTTATTTACTCCTCAGTTCATGCATAATTCAATCTCCAGCAGAATTATTGACAAAGCTATGAGTGCATTTAAGCTGCTGAATGCATCTCTTGTGATCACCATAAAGGCCAAGTGACGTAATTAGTGCAACTGTTTCCAATACTTCCAACTTAATTATCATATTTCACTGAACTATTTTTGTCTGCTTATTAATTTTTTTTATCCATACATTTTAAGAGACCTCTGTGACTTTGGAGCTGGATGATTATCCCAGCCCTTTACTATCACATGGCATTGTACTGTAACTTTCCACTTTGGAGGCAAAAATGACAAACAGCAATGATCTGTCATTATCCCCTTTGTGTGCAGTTCACAGTGCATGGAAATTTCTTTGTAGCTCCTGCAGTGCTATAATAGTAGGACTTATTTTTACAGATATAATAATAGTTATCTAGCACATATTAAGCAGTAATTATTTGGGCTCTGTCATCCTGTCCAATTTTGAATTCATGACCTGAATTTACTTATACTGAGAATGAGGTGAGAACTGGGTTACCCCTCACTGATGGATGCTGATGAGCAGATTCGGTTCTCCAGGAGGTTCTTCAAATGCTGAACCTGACAAACAGCTTGTGTGTAACTCTGAGGCATCTGAAATTTATGGGGCCCCAGCAATTCCAGCTCCATCTCTACATGCTGGAGTTGCATGTACAAGCAGCGATGGTAATCACTGTATTTCGGCTGCTCACAAATCCTCTTCTCTGGAGTTGGACTTCTTGTTTTTTCTGCAGGCAAAGAATTATTCATTTATTTATTGAGAAAATAGAAATTCCTAGATTAAAATACTGTTCAATACAAAGGGTGGTAGAACTGGAGCTAAAGATAATGAATGTGATGAAGTGAAGAGTAACATTTGAAGGGACGTGTAAAAGCAGCTTTAGTACTAGAGCATAATGCTCTTGTGCTGGAATGGCCTGGAATTTTTTCCAGAAGGCAACTTAGTTAAACAGCAGTACTAAAAGCTTAATAGACAGGTCAGATTAGATCAACTGTTAATCTGTTCATAGTTTACCTGTGCAATTAGTAGCTTGGAAGACTCACTGGAAAAGCCAAAGGTGAGTCTTAATGAAATCAGTGATATTGTTTACTCATACATTCTTGTTTCGTTGAGAGTCAGACTGAAAGGAACAACAGTACAAGGCCAAGAAGAAAAAAAGGACAGGTCAAAAAGACTGTGAAACAACTGATATTTGTGAGTCTTTTCGTTGGTAGATACTGATCCTGCTCCCAACCAGACTGGTAGGAAACATTTGATTCTACAGCATAAGAAACAGAGATTTCACAGTTGTCTTAGTTGGGCATTCAGTGGTGCAGTAAAAGAACAAGAGGCAATAGGCACACCTTAAAACATGTGAAATTTCTGAACATAAGAAAAAACTTATGTATTGGACACTGGAGTAGGTTGCTCAGATAATTTGTGGAGTCTTCATCCTTGGGGACATTCAGCATCTGAGTGGATTTGATCTTGGGCAATCCTGCTCCTGCTGACTGCTCTGAGCAGTATGGTAGGATCCAGAGATCCCTTCTAAGACCTCAGCTATTCTGTGATTCTGTAGTTGCCTTCGAGTCAGAATGTAAGAAGAGCTTGGGCCATCACATCCAGTGCTATAATCATTTTCACTGCAAAGGTTTCAACAGGCATTTCACAGTGTGTTATTTACCTTGGATATCCACAGCACCTAATGTGACAATTATAGGACCATCCGTCTTGCTCTCATGGTAAAATCCTTGCCCAGCTCTGTTCTGCTGACAGATGATGTCCTCAACCAATGACAAAAGTGTGTTGATGTTAGTTGATTTTTCAAGGTCTGCTGCTGAGGTGAGAGATGGAGTCTTCAGGGCTTTAAAGAGCGAGTTGGCAATTCTTCTTATGTCCTAGAAAAGACAGCAGCAACACAGCAGTGACTCTGGCTGCAGTGGCGTAAGATGATGTGATCTGACAGCACCACTGGCTGGGAGCTGCACCAATTGCTAAAATCTTCAGAATGGATAAGAATAGCACATCCTACAGTGCTGGATGTGACAGGCAGATTCCAGTGAGTTCAGGAAGGCAGCTTTCAGGGTTCAAAAGGGCAGCGTACCTGCCTGAGGACCTAAGCTGAGAAGTGGTCCATGATACCTTTTATCTTCACTGTCTTGCTTAGTGTTTGCTTTAACTCCTGAACACAGTGGTTTGGTCGCACACAATAACTGTGCAAGGGCTGGGATGTACAAAGGCAGACCTTAATGGAGGATTGCATTTAGGTGGGCAAATGAGTGCTTTGCACCAGTGGTAATTGGCTTTTCTCTTCAGACACGTTGAAGTGCATCAAGAGAGGGAACATTTGTGGAGCTGGGGAAGCCGGTAGTGCGTGGCAGCAGAGGGCAGTGCAGGACTCATTGGGACTTGCCTTTGTCACAGCCTCTGGAGTGAGAGAGGCAGCCTGGGTGGCCCGTGAGGTGGGAGGCAGGCTTGGGGACACGCAACCATTTTTTCCCGGCTCCTTCTCTCTCCCCTGCTGGGCTGGCCGGGGTCCTATGTTTCTGAAGATCTGCACAATGAGCAGGTTGATGGGGAACATGAGGAGGGAGCTCTCAAAGCCAATCATCACTTCCTGCCATGTGAACTCGATCTTACCTATCAAGGTCAAACAGAGGGGAGAAGGAAAAATAACCCCAGGCAAAATAAACCATCAAGTCTCTTTCTTGTGAAAAAGCCCATTTAGTCAACTCTTGCTTCCAGATTCTGCTGTCTATTTGCCTGCCCAAGCAATGGTGAGGATTGTTACCCAAATCCATTTTCTGCTCAGCAGGATCCTTTGGCACACCCCAGAACATGATGCTGGTCAGCATGGTGCAGAGGAGCAGTGAGAAGCAACAGGACACACGCTGGGCTCTAGTGAAGGAGCTTCGTGGAGAGCGGCTGAAAACCGAGTACCAGATGTGCCCATCCTGGAAATCCTTGGAGGTCTTCATGAAAAACAGATTGCTGGAAAGGAAAAGAGGGAAATCAAATGGATATGTAAAAAGGAGAGGGAAGAACAAAGCTCTAGTTCAGGGTCCTAACCTGTTCATGCTTCTAGGCACTATCAGAATAAGTAATAACTAGGAGAAATTATCTAATATCATGGCTTGATTTGCATGGAATGGTCATAGCTACTTATGTCCTTTCCTTTAGGCCACAGCATGGAGGGAAAGTGAATAGTTCCTATTTAAATTGTTAGGAAAATTACACATAAGAGAAGATGTTTGAGTTTTTGTAGGTCTTGTCAGGCTATCCTTTAGCACCAATATTTTCAGTATGGTACTACTGTTAGGGTAATGATTAGATTAACTTAACCATCCTTCCTTTTCCCCTTGTTTAGAGCCCTTTAAGGGCAGTCGAAAAACTTTTCTTGCTTTCATTTTTGTCTAGGGCTTTGGTCTGTTTTTTCCATGCTTGCTTTTCTAGACTGACTGCTATCAAGAGTAAAAAAAAATCTCTAAAATAGAAGGTACCTGAACTGCTTCATGTCCTGTTCTGTTGCTACTGGGAACACTTTATCTAGGACACATTCTCCAATATCAATGGCTAGCCAAGAGTTACAGAGGAAGTACCATTTCTGATCCCGTGCCAGATCATGGACTAGTACTCGATTCACATACCTGTTGGAAAAACACACAGGGCACAGACACATTTCACACTGAGTGTGTGAAATCCAGAACTCAACAAGACTGTGGAGGACAAACTCTGGCCTTCAGCTTCTTACGGTGACTAAACTGTAAGGTACAGAACATATCTCATCCTGTACTGGGCCTGGGATACAGGGCGCACTCCTGGTCCTGCAGTTTAGACTATGATTTGGTCTATTCATCTGCAAAAACTAGAATCTAACACTTCTTTTCTTTCTAGAACTGCAGAAAGGATAATTTTCAAGTGCTAGAAAAGGAAAGCTGTTGTCATTATAAAAAATTATTTGTGGATCTTTACTTACCAGGATCTCCAGACCTCCACTTACCAGGACGGACTGTCCCCTGAATTATCATGCCACAGTCTAATACTCTGCAGTTCCCCAAGAGGGAAGAAGGTACAGAGGAGGAAAACATCCACTCCTCCACGTTCAAAGACTGGTGTATCAGGATCATTTAGATGGTGGGGCTCACTCTGTCCATCCAGTCCATAGAGGGTGAGAGTCACCTGGAAAATAAGAAGGCACATCTTGTGATGCAAAAGAAGATTTGCACATCTTGATCCTATGTGTGTTTATTTCTCCAGCATACTCTTGGAGCTTTCATCAAACCTAAGGGCTTTCTGGCTCAGACAGTGCATTTGAGCTGTCCTGTTTAACAGCCTCAGGTGCTCTATTATTCATCCAGTTCCCTAAACAAATAAAATCTCTTCCCACACAGTGCCACTGATACCTTGGAGGTTGTGGCTGCGCCACGGCGGTGTCCTGTGAAAACTGTCACAAGGTAACGATACTGAGCAAAGGGGTCATTGTCTTCCAGGACTGTGATTTTCACCTGCAGAGTGACACAGCACAAGCAGTGTTAGCAGTCCTGTAAGTACAGATTCCTGAAAGCTGTGAGTAGGAATTTGTCATCTTGTGAACAATGTCTACTTACCAGTAAATAGAGAGTTACAGGGAAAGGAGTAGGATTGGTTAAAGACTTCCTATTAAAACAGGCTAGGCATGGAGGGAATTGGCCTGAATACATTGACTTTATTAGCTGGAGACTTACTTTGGCATCATCCTGGATGTCTTTCCTTCGAGCCCAAATAACTACAAGCACATATATCAGAAAGATGCATCCTACAGTTGTCACCACCACAGGATTGTCCACAAATGTACCGAACAGCTGTGCTGTTTTGCTGACATCTATGGCATTGGGTATGACAAAGAAGGAGCTCCCAAAGAAGGTCAGATGGTTGCAGAAGCACTGTGTGCTGCTAGGATTTGTTTTTGGTCCTACCTGAAACCCAGAAAAGATTCCTGATAAAACATCTGGCTTCAAAGTATTAGATGATTTACCAAGCAAATGAAAAGACAGTGCTGAGATTGGTAAGTTAGTGTAGAGAGCTGCTGTACACGGAATTGTTCAAGTTCCAATAAGGAATATTAATTCTAACACCTAACCAGTAACGGGCATTGCAATATATTATGGCCTTGTCAGAATGGTTCTATTTCTTCTTATGTAGAAGTTCATCCCAAGGAATAGAAATGGAAATGTTTGAAACTTAGTTCAATATGACTAAACGTCCTGATTTTATTAAAACATCTCAAAATGATCATGTGTTATGGTGTCAGTTCAATGCTATCATTTTACTACATGATGGTGGTTATGAGGGCTGGCTTTGAAGCATATAACAGACATATTGTTTTGTTTTGCTCTACTTACATGACATCCATAGCTGTTCCAGCCTCCCTGCTGCTCATCCCAAAACACACAGCGGGATGCAAAGCAAGTGGCATTTATGGTTAGCCCATCATAGACTGTGGAATCCATTCCCATATCTTGTAAAACCATGAAATAGTAGGTTCCCTCTCCAAAAATGAGTTCTTCTGGGCTGAGAACCCAGCTGTTTGTCTCACCTTGAACATAAATATTTTAGTTTCAATGTATATATAGAAAGGCTAATTCAGAAGTATGCAGCTGTATTTGGTAAATAAACAAAAGAAACAGGTGTGAAATCATTCTTAGCAACTCATTGTTCAAAGCATCCCAATCTTTGCTCCTGTTAGTGCACACTTTATTCTACAGATTGGATCCTTGAAGTATGAGGTTTCTTTCCAGCTAGACACCTGAACACCAAGGCTCATTCTGCAAGTTCATGGGTCACTAACCACTTATCTTACCTCCAGAAGTTTTCTTACAGAACAGATGATTTTTCATATCATAGTTGGTTTCATTTGGGTGATAGCCATACCCCAAGTAAAGTATTAGTGGAATGTCATGTTCAGATTCCAGGTGGATCACTATAGATGTGTTTCCTGAGGTAACATTGACTTGAAAAGTGCTATAATTTCCCAGATTCAACAGAATCTTATCTTCCTGTGTTGCTGAAAGCCTTGGTAACATGATCTGTTTTTCAACAGAAAGACATAGGTTTAAATACAGAAAAGCATTTTTCTTCTTAGCCTGCAGCCACATGCTAGATTATCTTTTTTTGTAACATCAGGAAAGCATGGCCAGCAAAAATACCACTTTCAAAGTAATTTTTTTGATAATGTCAACTAACCTCTGAAAAGTTAATTTGAAACCTGTGTAGACTCATCACAAAGCCTATGACGGTTAGGGCATTTCTGAACGGAGAACTGTGATTATGACTGAGACATTGCCTACATGAAGTGCATGTATGAATGATTTAGATATCAGTTTATACATAGACTAGGAAGCGAAAGAGTAGTACAATAAATACAGAGGTTGGATGATGAAATCAGGCTTCACATTGTGCTTGGGGATGATTGTAATCTGGAGTCTATTTCCACAACTATTAGCATTCTTACATTCATTTAAATGAAGAATAAAATGCCTCCTTTTTAAGAAAAGACAGAAATATTTGTTATTTTGTTCGTCACATCACACAAATCCTTCCATCACAAATGCAGACAGCATCATCCCATTATCTAATGTAATGCACTACCAACATGTGTGTTCACCTCACAAATGATAACACAAATGACAATTCATTAATGGAGAAAGGAAAAAAATGTGAAAAGAGGGCGAGGGTTAGAAAATAGTGGATTTACCTCAATGTTCTCTTTGAGGTTGCTGACTGGTATGATCAAACCATCCAGACCAGTTAGACTTAGACCTCCTACTGTTCCACTGATGTCAAAACTGGTGTCATTGGAGAAAAAGGGATTCATGGCAAAGCTCACCATCTGTTAGAAGACATTAACTATCAGACAACTGAGCTATTGTCAATATTTCATTATATTCACACTCTGAATTGCTGAATAGTGGAACCTTGAGCTCAGACCCAAACAGAAGCTGACTTCCAAGAAGCCTGCATCCAGATTTAAATAAGACCCAAACAGAAGTTGACTTCCAAGAAGCCTGCATCCAGATTTAAATAAGACTCTATGTTATCTCTAAGGTGGGACTACAAACCTTGAAAGTAATTGTGATTCTGAAATGCGTACAACAATCTTTATTGCTTCCATACACTGTGACACTTTTTCAGCAGAGTTGGAAAAGGTGCAATGAAAAAAAACTGTTTGCAGGTGGTCTCCTGAGAGGGTCAAATCAACTAGAGAGATCCTTAGAAAATTTCTTAGGAAAATGTGACAATTATATGCAATCTATTGTTCTGAGGGAAAAACCACCATGTCCTGATTCAGCTGAGGGATGTGCTACCATTGGCACATTTGTCTGCTGCAGGGTCTGAGTGCCCCACATTTGTGTATTTCTTGCTGAGGCGAAAGAAAGCTGCTGTAGGTTACTTTGAATGTAGTAATGGACTCTGAGCTGTTGCATCTTCCTCAGAGCCTAAGATGTAAACAAACAGCAAATGGATTTGTAGGTATTGACTCACTCCATTGCCTGCTCCTGCCATGTAGGTGTGAATCAAAGCGTATGTAAGGGACTGATGAGATGGGGAATTTAAGCTTTCAGTCCTCCTTACCTTGCTGAACCAACCCCATGCAACTAAGATAAATGAAGGCTTCTTTGACCAAAAAGATTCTAGATTATTTTCTTGACATGACAGGAAGGATGATGTGTGCTTGTGTGTTCATTGTAAAAGGATAAACTATTCTAAAACCATTAGATCAGGGATGTAAGCTGGATATGAGATAGAGTTAGATAAAAGCTGTTTACTTGCCCTTATATCCACTGTTTCATCATCAACTCCTGAAACATTGAGAGAGGAAGCAGGTGGGAGGGTAAAGCTGGCAGAGCTGCAATTGGAGATGTTAATGGATGTGCTCTCCATCTTTTCTGTTTGTAATCTGTCCAGTTAGGGTTGGGCATAAGCAAAGCAGAATAAAAGAGAAAAAAAAATAATAAAAGGGAAAGAAACACACCAGAAAAACCCCAAACATCAATAGCATGGACTTCATATCTACAGAGAAAGCTTTTTCATTTTGTAAGTGTAACTTAGTTGCAAAACTATTTCTAACTCCAGCAGTAAATACTTTGTACATGAACCTGTCCCTGGCGCAGTACTCCACAGAATGTTACCACAGAATCATCAAAAAAGGGGTGGAATTGGCATATCTGGAGAGGAAGTTGTACTGAAATGTATTTATTTGAAAGACTTGGTTTGTGTGTGAACTTGCTCATTATTTGAATGCACAGTTTGATGTGGAACAATTCCATCCAATTGTTCTCCGGGAACAATTTAGGGATGATTATAGGTAATGGAGAATGCTCTTCAGGCTCCTCAGGATTATATTTGCTTCTGCCAAGCTGGTTACAGTTCCATATAACATGTCATTATTGGCAACTTGGAAAAGATAAAAACTTTTAACTGGCACGACATGAGTTTCCTGCATTATTTCAAAAGTAAGGGACTACTGCCTCATTCAGGAAATTGTAGTAAATTCTTGGCTGGTTAAAGAAGACACAGCATGAGGATTTCTAAGGTGATGTTCCTGGAGTCCAAGCTGTTCTTATTATCAGGCACTAACAACAGCCTTGTTGCACTATTGAAATTGTCATTATGCTACAATATTTAGTTTGTTCCAAACATTCTGTCTAAGCAGAATGGAATTGGTATCTGTAGCTCTCAGAAGCTTCAGTGGGAGACACTGCAGCTGTTACCTGTGCATATACATTGTGGCAGAAGGAGAGGTGAGGACTGTTGGCTCATCACCTGGTACCTTCCCAAACAGAAGGGCACTCTGTAGATTTTCAACTGTATTTAGGAGCTGGTGTGACACTGAACTCTGGAAAAGGATTAGAGGAGGAAACTTAGAACAAAGGTACTCAGGATCATCAAGCTGCACATTATTTGTCGTTGCTTCCTTTTAATTTTGGTGTCTTACTAAGCTGAAAAACTTGGTGATGGGCTTGTTAATCTCAGAGAAAGTTATTCTATTGCAATTCAATTTCTGTAATTCTTATTGAAACATTGCAGACAGCAAATAAATGTCTTACAGTTTTACTTTTATATTGTAGCATTTATAACTTCTACACATTGAAATGACAAGCATGACATCAATCAATACATTCATGTACTTTTGTGTATTAATGCCCTTTAGCTGCACACTTTAGTGTTTAGTTACTTGGAAAAGCAAGACCTAATTACATATCAATTGTGTATTATTAGTGTGTTATTGTTGAGGAACTTGTCTAGTTCATAATCTTTTCTCTCAGGTTAGATTTATTTCATCCCTACTCCTTTGCAGTGGTGAAATTATAGTATTTCTAGAAGTTTCCTTTTCAGCCCAGGAAACTCACAGAGTCAGCTGTGACAATTCACATATAGATAGGAAAGGGTAGGACAAAATAAAGTTGTTGCATCTTTCTGAATAGGTAATCAGAGCTTTCTGCACAAGTTTAAGCAGCAACCAGAGCTGGTTCAAGCTGTGAAGTAGTTGTGGCAATCATGAATATTGAATATCTGTGGCTTCCTTAATTTAAGGGGTAAAAGGAGGCAAATCTGAAAAAAATCACAATGTGCTTGTCATCAATTAGAGGTCAGAGCTGATGCTGTGTTCTCCAGTGCTCTGTCCTGTTCAGCTTTCAGTGTAACAAATCTTAAGAGGCTTCGATCATCTTCATTAACAGACATTCAGTCTAACATGTCTAACTGGAGAGAAGTTTCCTCTGATATTCAAGTCTATCATGGTATCACAATGAACAGTTCCCACTGCCAATTTAAAAATATGAGAGGCAGCAGAGCTCTTAAAAACCTCCCAAAGCAAACAAATACTCACATGAAGTACAGTACAAACGGGACCAAATCTAAATTACCTGTTCTGCCTCTGGCACTGAAGTGTTCCCAGCTCTGATTTCTACAGAAGCTTTAAGAACATTGCTCACTGCATTAAACAGATAGTTGGCTGCTTCCTTTAGCTCCTGACCACCTCTGCTGTGCTCTGTGTTTACAGCGAGCAAGGAGGCACTGACATGTTTCAGAGTGTTGCTGGCTTCCACCTGCATGAGAAACACAGGGAGCAGTTTATATGTGCTGGCACTACAAATGACAGAAGTGACACTTGTGTCATTTACTGAATATTGCAACATCAGTAATCTCTTCCAACTACTAGTGGCTAACATTGTTTTCACTATAATTATTTTTTCTGGGGTAATACTTCAAATGCTAATAAAGATTATGTACTAGATGGTACACCAAAATGGAATACAGGCATGAAAAATGCAGCCTGCTTCTACAGATGTAATCCATAAAAAGATTAATAACATCTGAAGGAAGCTTGTCTGTCAAACCCTGGGTAAGTATAGCATTTAGAAGTACAGTAATGTAGCAAATTAGGTTGTACATTTCTATCTTAGTGTCAAAGTGCTAAGTGCCAAAGGAGAATGAGTTTTACAATTTTTATTTTTTGCCTGGATGCAGCTTTGTGACTGTGAAAGCACTGGCCAGATTTTAGCCCAGGATGGTGAAGGAGCCAAGCAAATGCATTGCAAGCTTGGACACATCCATTCCCACAGCCTGTGAACACTGAGCAGCCTTTCTGTAGGGTGAGGGCTGGACCTGAGCTGTGTTCTTGTCTTGCCAAAGTTAACCACATCCTGCTGAAATCCTTCCAAGCCATTGTCTGGCTCCAACTCTATAATACATCAGAAATCAGGACAGTTGTTTTCATTGCCTGCATATTTGGGAAACTTTCCCCTGTGACAGTTTGTTCTGTCCTGCCATATGCTCACCCCGTAAGCATAAATAGCATCATCTACTAATAATGTCATATTGCCAGATAAGATTCGTGAGACACTCTTGTGAGACCAACCTGTATATTTGTGCCCAGTTCCTCTGGGTGCTGACCTGTTCCTTGACAACCTACCTATGTGCATTTTGTGGAGTGCCTGGATCAGGGATGAACAAGTGTGGGCAATTCTAGAAAAACCCTCTTGGGACAGTTGTTTTTCAGGGTTCTAGAAGTGCTTTAAAAGAGAAAACATGCATCCTGACATGTCTCTGACTAAAAGTTAAGGATTTTATCTCAAAAATGTATGATAAATGTCATGTTTATAGCCTGGATTGTAGAGATTGCTGAGACAATATCTGAGACTTGAATTTACCTACGCTAAACAGAGTAAAAATGCTGCTGGTCAAAACACACATTCTGGTACAATTGAAAAAAATGAGTAAGAATAGATAATTATAAGGCACTGAAACTCTTCCAAGGTCAGTGGGATAATTAGAGTCTCTACTATAAGTGTGAGGAGATAGATGAATTTGTTCTTACTTGTGCTGAGATAGACAGCTCTTCACTCCTATAAGTGATTTCTTTCAATACCTCTGACATCTTCAGAGCAGTCTGCATTGATGTTATGTTAACAACAGAGAGAGTTGTCAGCATCAGCCCTCGGAGCTTGGGATGAAAAGGGATAATTAGGCAAAGGAACAAGATGCTAATTAGGACTGTGAAAGTAGTGCTGTGTATTGACAGCCAGGCTTGCCATAAGTTATGCAGTAGAATAAGGCTCCACAAGAAGGATCATTTGAGCTGATATTAGCTCTACTGACAAGATGCCACTTGCCCTAGTAATTATATAATCACGAGTTTTATGTTACCTCCCAGCATAGAGAATTTATACACTTAACATCCATTAAGAGCAAGGAGAGTTACTTGTGAGAATTTGTACTAATGTATGTGAATTACTGTGTAAATGCCACTTCCAGAGAAAGCAGAGCCATGTGTGATTGATGTTATTCAAATA
Source organism: Eulacestoma nigropectus (assembly GCA_013397775.1). Classification (NCBI taxonomy): domain Eukaryota; kingdom Metazoa; phylum Chordata; class Aves; order Passeriformes; genus Eulacestoma; species Eulacestoma nigropectus. The sequence goes on along the minus strand of VZTE01005256.1, from coordinate 2,102,822 downwards.
ATGAATGTTAATTGAAGGATACATTGCATTTCTCTAGATCTTTTCATCTGAGGCACTCAAAGCACTGTACAAATATCAGCTCATGACTGAAACATCAACTGGTGGCTAAAATGGACAAAAGAAAATTACCTGCCATCTAGTGCTTTTGGGGGAAATTAGATAGGATATTTATCCCACTGGAGAGGCCATTTTATAGATATTTAAATTGCTTTGGAAAATCAGGTTTAGATTAACTAGTTTAAATTAGTGAAATAACAATTGAGATTAACTGTTTTACTGATGAGTGATAAAACAATTTATGGAGGCAAATAGTGAAAACTAGCTGAAACCTGTGCCAACACACAGACACATGCTAGAAACTTGAAACCTTCATTGATTTCAAGTGGTGATATGTGAGCTTTTTATTACTTAAGAGCTGTCAAAGACTATGAAGGGTCCATTATATGACATTGTACTGCAAGGAAGCAAGTGTTTCACCGACCTCTTTTCGTGTATTTGTCTGTAAAGACATGTTAAAACTTTCCTCTTGAATCTGCTGGTTAAGATTAAGGACAGATGTCACTGACTTGTACAGCTGGAAAAGACTCATGCTGTTGTTCCCATCTTTTAGGATGGTGGTTGCCTTCTCAGATATCACAGCCTGCAGGGTCAGGTTCCCATCCATCATATCTGCAGGTCCAACCTGATGAAGAAATCAGATATGCTCTCAACATTGCCAAGGCTGTTATAATTTTCTTAGAACAGCTTCCATGATCATCTTAATGACAGCCTAGATAGAGTGGGACATAAAACTTTGTATTCCCCATTTTAAATGTTTTATTTTTAATGGCCTGATAAGGATCTCCTTACTGGAGCACTGGGGAAGAAGCAGGAGGCTTTTGGGGCCTACAGAGAGTAATTCCAGACTCAGTAAATAAATAGGCTTATGCTGCTCAGTCAACATCCAAACAATTCTTCTTTTAAGCTTCTATTCTACAAAAAAGGGCAGTGGAAGAGCTTTTGCTCTTGAGGACACAGAGAATAGTCTCTGTTAGATAGAAAAATGGTGATTATGGCACATTCAGAAGGAAGTAATATATCTAAAACAGGAAGAAGCTACAGAAGTCAATTGTGGGTTAGTTATCAACTTCAGAGTTCTTGAAATAAATTAATTCTACCATGTACCTTCACTGAAGCATTTGTTTGAACTGTATCACCAAAGTTGTTGCTAACAATAATTGTCATATGTAAAATAAAATTATTTTCCTCTTCTCCAAGTGGAAGATAAACTGGGAAGAGTTCAGGATCCGGGCTACAGTCCAGGAGAGAATCTGAAACAAGAAAGAAGGGGTCACCTATGAAACACCACAGAGACACCTCCTGCTCTCTGAGAACAGGGGACTCAAGGGCTTGCTCTCTGCAGGCCTGGTTCACTCATGATCAGTCTCCCTCCAGAGCAGGGCAGGTTGTGCCTTTGCTCTTGTTAGGAGAAGCCAAACAGTTCGCCTGGGGACTTACTCGGTGTCACATAGAAGCAATATGTGAGCTGCCTGCTAGGACTGGACTGGCCCGAATCCTCCAAGCCGGGAGCGCTGCAGGAGACTCTGAAGGCGGTGAGCACCGAGCCGTGCTCGGGGGACGCGGCACAGCCGGGGGGTTCGGGTGGGGGCACGGTGCTCACCAGGAACGATCTCTCCCCGTAGCCTCGCTGAGTCAGTGCTGGGGGGGACGGAGCAGAGCGTCAGCCAGAACCGTGCCCCAGCAGCACCGGTCTGCAGGCGCTCATCTCACCTGCTGAGCAGCGGGGCTGTCTGCTCAGGCACCACACACAGCAGGGCGGGCCTAATGAGACATGAAATGCTGCTACTGAATAAACCATAAGAGGAAAAGAACTATTTCAAATATGTTAAGGTTTGCATTATAAAGCAAAGCTCTATTATTTGATCAAGCATTAAACATAACTTCACTTCAGATGAGCCTTAACAAAGTTATTAACAGCTTGGAGTAAGATAACGGAGTTTCTCCTGCTGTGCAACACCCCAGAACAAACTTATCTCTTCATTATTTTGAAGAACCAACATATAAAGTAACATCTTTCAACTTGTAGACTAATTTACCTTCATATTTGTCAGCGAGGCTATGCGTGTGTGACGTCAAGGTGATGTCATGTCAGCAGAGACTATCTCAAAGGAGTCTGAAAAACCCTAAAACCCTGTTAGCCCCTACCTGTTACTTTAATCTGAAAAGCTTCTCCCTGTGTCTGCAAGAAGGAGCTGGTCATTCTCAACATGGATGTGTTGCTTTGAAGCAAATTCAAAGAGTTCTGCTGGAAACCAGTCAGGCCACAGGCTAGAGGTAGAGTTGTAGACTGGAAAATCAGACAGAAAAGAGCACATGGCAGTAGAGGCCCTTTGCTGTGCTTTCTGTTGTGATTTATCAGGAGCAGGGTGGCAGTTTGGTGCCCTTCATTATAACCCCTCCCAAACCAGGCACCCCATTGTCTCGGTCTTCACTAGTATTTTTAAAGCATACGCTTGACAAAATAGCCCTCTGAGACCATATGGCTTTGTGGATATTTATTTTTGTGTGTGCAGTATTTCTGACAAATCTGGTGCTCTCACCTTGTTTTGGAACATGTTATCTAAATACCAGTTATAATATATGGCCTGGGAGTCCTCCTGTCCAGAGACACTCAGAACAACATCATCACTAACATTCACTGGTTTGCAGTTTGCCTCACACCTGTAAGGAAGTAAGATGGGGGTTACACACAGTATGAGATGTCTAGGAGAAATTTCAGACATATGACATTTATTCCCATTGTTTCAATGAGGTTAGCATATTGAGATCTCCAACACTGGAAGGGTTTATTGGGGTCAAAAACCTCAAATGGTTTTCAGAAGAATATTATTCAGTTTATGAAAGGATTGTGTTCAGGAATGTGGACTGAAATTGCATCAAGACTCATTTGGTCAATAATTTTTATAATGGTAAAGTGTAAAAGGATTTAGAACAATGTTTTCTTTACTGTGAGGGTGGTGAGGCCCTGGCACGGGTTGCCCAGAGAAGCTGTGGATGCCCCATCGCTGGAAGTGTTCAAGGCCAGGCTGGATGGAGCTCTGAGTAACTTGATCTAGTGCAAGGTGTCCCTGCCCATCCAACCCAAACCATTCTGTGGTTCTATGATTCTAAAAGTACAATATCACTTTATTATCATTATTATTGGTAACCGTGGCCTTGCACTATGCTTGTACAGTAATAACACTAACCAGTGAAGACCAAGTTTAAAACTAGACCTGATTTCCAGTTGCAGTTCTTGTTTTGCAGTCACATAGAGACATTGCTCGTCCTGCCTTTCTTCGTTGCCATGGTTTCGGACGGTAATCCTGACAGTCACTGCTGATTTCGGAGGAGGAAGGCAGGAAGGTGGGATTTGCACCTCACTTTGGTTGATCAGGATTATCTGCTGCTTCACACACTCATTCCAGGCAGGCCAGCAAGCTCCTGCACAAACATTTCCTTTATAGTTAGAACAGCATCTCATAAATAAATTTCCTGCCATAAGTTTCAAAGAGCTTTATAGACAAGTTTCTTGAACACAATTTAAAGAGTTGTTAATCTGGATTCAGAGTACAGGCTTTTTCAAAGTCATGTATGAGGTCAGGGATAATTATGAGGACAGAACATAGATGGCCTGAATCCCAATCCCATTTTCAGCCAGAAATGTTTTTGCATCATGTTTAATGTTAATTACTGCTGTTTTATTGAGACACATGTACCTTGCAAATGCCTAACTGTGTAAATCACTTGGGACTAGTCATTGGCTATGAGGGTGAAGCTTAGGACAGGTAGATCTTGAAAAATTGAAACCTCTGGGAGAAGACAAAATGGAGCACTACGCCATATTATATACCATAATTAGTTTGGTGCCAAAACCAGGGTTAGGTAGCAGACATTCTTTATGTACAGTGAGTGGCAAACTTTAAAGCCAGAAAATAAAGCATGCTTTAGTCAGATTTTCAACACTTGATCTGACATGACAGTGAATTTGTTGCTCATCCAATACAAGTTGGTGAAAAAAGTTCAGGAAATGCACAAACCACAGGTCCAGAGAAAACTGGAAGTATTGTTGTTGTCTGGCCAGCCAAGTGTAACAGTTGTGAAAGGATCCACATGGCGACTTGGTTTAATGTGTATTTTGTGATCCTAAACAAGAAGTAAATGTATGTTAGAACAGGAACATGTATAAACACACACATACGTTGCTTCTTTATAATGAAAAAGGTGTGAAAGTTTAGACCCCAAATCGCTGGATGCAAATCTGTAGTTTAAATGATCTTTCCCTGCTCAGAGGTAGTATGGAAGTAGAAGCTATGGGAAAAGAAGCAGATGACGCAGAAAAATTTCGTGGCAAAATTCTCCCAAATGCAGAATTGGTTTAGGAGTGCAGCTCCCATTTTCAATACTAGGTACTTAGGAAACTAATTCCTGTTAATTCTTCACATCTGGACCAAGACTTCTTACCCTTGAACAACCATTTGTCTTCTAGTGCATCCCTTTTTTATCTGAATTGGATACATTGCAGCTACAAACAAAGAGAAGAAGGGGTAGCTGAGTTTGTCTTTCTGTGCAAAAAACTGTGATAAACTTGGGTTTGGATTAGATTTATATTCCTCTGATGCAATATATTCTTACAGGCAATTTGTAAACATGATGGCTTCTTGTGAAGCAGTGTATCTCCCACAGCAGATGTCTGTCTGCTAGTGTTACAGTTAAAATCTAGACTTTTACGATGATAAAATATTCTATTTGGCATTTTTATTATTTAAATTTGGACAGCTGCTAGCAATTGGTGTATCATTGCCTTCTTAGTTTGCCACAAACCAGAAAATTTTTCATTGCAAAGTCATTTAAACACTCCAATACAGAAGTAGAAAACACTTGGGAACAATATAATATATATTAAACTCTACTTGAAGGATCACCCTTCAGAGAGAGGTTTGCATTAGTCAAGCAGATGAATTAAAAATTCATCTAAACACGTTTTAACTTCCAAAACTGAATTGTTGTGAAAAGTTCATTTCCTTTAATCTTTTTTATGAATTGTAGATGGAATGCCTGTAAACACATTTGTCTCCAAGACTTTTGGTATAGATTTTGTGTTAAGCCATATGGGGAACAGAGCATCTAGTCCATAATTTACTATGCTACAAATACTTTTTTTCAATGTCTTATACAGCACTTTCACTGGTAAGAAAAATTTCTAAGCAATTTTAAAGAAAGATCCTTAAATAATACTTACATTTTTCTCTTGGGTATTTGTTTTGTAGCTGCCTTCTTCCTTAGGAGAATCTGTTTAATGCAAAAAAGAACAGAATATTTTAGTGCTACCTGTAAAGCTTTCAGACATCCCCAGTGAATAAGACTTAAATCCACAGGATTTGACTACTGACAGTGTGAAAGATGGGGCTGTAAGGATCAGACCCTAGAGCCGTGGTAAACAGCCCAGTTAAACAGGTAAAATGGTAACAACAGGCTCATCACAGACTGTAAAGGAGATGATCCTGATTCTTCAAACATAATGGCATAAATCAGAATATATTCACAGAAGATGATGGAGTTTCCCTGATGTACAAAGGAAAATTGATGGAAAGCACTGGAAAAGTTTCAATACAATTAAGTGCTAAAGTTATTTTGTTTCTGGTATAATCTGCTCTTGTAAATGTAAGGATGAGCCATCTAGAAGCCACTACTGACAGCAATTTATGAGACTGCTGTGATGCAAATATTTTCTGGTTTCAAAGCTATGTCCTGAGCCACAGGCTTCACTAATTATTTCTAGGACAAATAGCAAATGTGCAATGTGTTACATATACAGAGTGATGCTAATTTACAACTACTTCAAAGTCAGGGAATTTGCCTTCATCAGGAAGAAGCCTCCACATAAGTTTTCAACACTGTTGCTGGAAGGAAAGCAATTACTAGATGCAAACCATAAACACTCCATTAAATGCTCTGATTGCAAAAAGACACTTGTGTGGTCAAAACCAGCACTGTCAGATTAATGCAATTACCTTTTTTATGGGAACTGTTTGCCAAGACAGTGATGAATCCAAGATCCAGGCTCATGTTTGAGAAGGCATTCATGGCCACCACTTTCACTAGAAAAGTACCTAGAGAAGGCAAAGGGTAAATTAAAAGTAGCAGTGGGACCAGTCCAATAAGTTTGAGGTATAATATCCAGTTTGTCAAGAAAATCCCATTCTTTTCTTTTAAGAGTTTTCAGGGGGGTTTCCACTGCTGAAAGACTTTTCCAGGAATGTATTTTCCCTTTATCTCAACTTCTCATAACTCAGCTGCCCTTTTCCTCGCCCTTGTCATGCTATTCTTTGTCAGCTGACTGTGATATTAGCACACAGGAAACTAGAGGTGTACAAACACTGGAGGCCAAATGAATTTAGGCATCTTGAGAGAGCAGCTATCTTGTTTGAAAACTTCTGCCTATGGATGTTCAAATGGGTACAGGGAGAACAAATAAAACTGTAATACTGAATAATTTAAAAATATGCAGTGAAATCATAATTAGCTTCTACTGTTCTCACTTTGGCATGGGATTGGAACAGCTCATCAGAGGTAGAAACTTTTTTGTCTTCTGCCACTGTTGATTAACTCTTAAGCACAATCTCCCTAATTCCACGTTTTAAAGGCTTTGACTATGTAATAATGGAAAGATAATATTACTAAAAAGTTTATTCATAATTAGCTCAAACAAAAGTTATATATTGGAAATGGACACACAGAAAACTCCCTTTTTCTTTGTCATCTCCACTGAGAACTCCTCAGATTATGAATTACTTTAGTGTAAAATGCAGAGCAGTCTAAACTTGAAACATTATGAACAAACACGAGGAAAACACTTTGTTATTCAAGAAAATGTCCTAATTTGAACTTCAATCAGATGGTGCCATGAAAAAATAAACCCTGTCTTTTCACTCTCTTCCATTGCAAGAATGAAGTGAAGCCTTGCTTTCAGTCTGCACATTCACACCCATTTGTCAGTTCTGTTTTTTAGCTCACGAGTCAATATGAGTGTGCTGTTCATCCTGTTCTACAGACTAAGTTTGAGCAGTCAGAAAAGCTACCAAATTCAGCTGTACATTACTGTCCCCTAGCCCAGGATGCTGTGACTGTTTATGTGAACTGTACTCATCTGTGCTGTCCTGGAAGCACAGGAGGTGTCGGTGTGCTGTACCTTCCGAGTGCAGGGGAACGCCGTATGCCCGCGGCTCCCCGCGAGGGCCGTCTGCTTTGTGACGGTGAGTTTGGTTGGATCCAGTCACCTCAAACATCAGCTTCTCTGGTGCACCACGAGACACAGAGACATTCACCTCCAAATCCTCCCCCAGCTGCAGAGTGTGGGAAGCTACTGCAGCTTGAATTCCAGAAACTGGCTCAATTAAATGAACAGCAATACTCTCGGAGATCTCCGACGCCGTCGTGTTCCTGGATGCTCGGATTTCCAGCTGATGTATCCCTGGGCCTATCAGCTCTTGAGAGGCCGTGTTGAGTGTCAGGTTATAAGGGACAATACCTTCCTTTGCCGTGGATTCAGTCAGTGTCATGTTATCTGCTAATATAGTGTAGGTTACCCCATTGCCTGCAAAAACACAGATGAAAATTTCTCACAGCTTCTGCAATAGGCCAACCAGTTCCAGCTGCTTTGTGCAGCATTCCAGTGTTTATACAGGAGTCACAAGAGCCCTGCAGCAATGCAGTCATTTTTAATAAAGTCACTTAAGGTGACTTAATGAAAATCTATCATGTGTTTTCTGCTGGGAATGTTTTGAGAATTCAGACATACATTTCTGAATTTTATTTTTTTCAGCATATATGTAGCTTCCAGGAACTTGAAGTGAGAAAGAAATGTACACCAGCAAATGTGTCCAGCTAAGAGTGGAATCCTCTTACCCTAATCAGAGGAGCATATTCATGAATTTCTAACTTCAAATACAGAAATATTCTGACTGGTACCACGTGGATTTGTGTGACTAAAGTTCTGCTTGTGCTGTCAGCTTTGTGAATAGGAAAAAAGGGTTTATACTTATGTTTTAGGTGGTGAAATATCTCTGAGAAAGAACCCCTCCAATGGAACTGAGAGAATTCAGTCGCAGCTATGCAACAATTAAAAGGAAAGCATTCACTAAAAAGAAGGATTATTTTGCATAATAAAAATTCTGCTTCTATCCCATTGATGGCATAATATTTATCCTTCCCTTTAAATCATGCAGAGAAATTATCCTCACCTCCACTGAGCTGAACTTGGATGCACAGCACCTCCCCATACAGCGTACGGCAGTGGGAGCTGTTCCCAGTTTCATACTGGCTGTAGCACCCAGTGATGCTGAGCTGATCCATCTTATCTTGAACAGTCACCTGCCTCTGTGCCATCACGTGCCATTCGCTGGTGGTGCACTCCACAAAAACAGTAAATTCCCCAGGAGAGGAGTACCTGTATGTGATGTTGCTGAGCAGTCTAGAATAGAAAGAGAACAACTTCTTGTTGTGGAAGACCATCCTGGAAAATCCTTCCCGTTACATGATAACACTGGTCACATCCCCAAATTTCATTCATTCAAATGTCATTCCTACCACTAAGACAAAATCTGATTTTTAAATCCACCAGAGAAATGTTTGATCTTTTAAAGACAGGATTTTTATGCAATTAAAACAAAAGAAAAACTACAGAATTGCCTTGTTGTATTTTAATTGTTATCAAAAAGCACTCTTTAAACTTAAGGAAATAATATTTGCTTGTTCTTTAGCAATTACTGACATGTTTTCAGTAATTTTGAGTCTTAAGATCTGGAATAAATACTTAGAAATAGGAAACACTTGTATAATAGAAGAAAGATTGTTGGCAGCTTAATACAAAATTTTATCTTGATTTCAAAACAGGTTTTTGCGAAATCCAAGTCTCTTGTATGTATGGTCTATTATTAAGCTGTCTAGTTTTTAACATCTCATTTGTGAGACTTGAAACATTGAATAAAGTGCAAGGAATGAAATGTACTGTTTGTCTGAAGAGAAATGAAGGCTATATCTTACCTTAGAGGGTAGTAAGGATCAATAATGTGACCATCTCCAGTGCTAATGGTACAGGAAAGATTCCCAGAGTATGGTGAGAGCAGCCAGTTCAAAGTGACCGTGATATTTTCAAAGACAAAACATGTGTCTGTCATAACAAGCTGCAGACCTGAAAAACAGAATGATAGAATTCAGTGCAAGTGTTGTCTTCTCTTCTTACAAAATTCAATTAATTTTCAGGCATTGAGAGCCAGCCTGCTCCAAAACAGAGCTGGTACTGCTGCTAATTTGTGTGCATTAGTGGTGTGACAGGGAGCTGGTTCTTTTCCATATCTACTGGTCAAGATTCTTGTTGGAACATAATTTCATTTAAGTGTATTTTATGGGTCTCAATTTCCAGACTTTATAGTCTACACAAAACCTTCAGTTAGGATAGGGAATCTACATTTTTGTGCCTATTTTTAGTGATTACCACTATTCCAGTTTCTTCCCTGAGGATGGAACAGTGATTTTTAAGATAAATATCAGTGGTCACAGTGTTACAGAAAAGAACAGGACAGAGTTTTGGTATTGACAGCCCCCTCCCTCTTACCTTCCTTGCAGTGGTATTGAATAGACAAATAGCTTCCCAAAGCTGGACAAGGATCTCCAAAGAAAGTGCCATCTGCTGCCACCTGGCAGGCCTGGAGACCGTGACACTGGCCTGGAAAGAAGGAGTGTTTCAGCTCAGCTGGTGGCTTTTGCCTTTACTGTCACAACAGCTCAGATGAAAGATGATTGAGAAACAAAAAGGGCAGGAGGAGCAGTACCATGTCACTGATTTCTAGACAAATTTCCACATCACTTTGATTTAGTGTGTTGCTTATTGTGTGGCATTTCTTGGCACCATTTCATTTTATTGGAACAAAGCTGAATTTGAAAAGGTACAAAAGAAAAAGCTTATGTGTTTTGTTTAATTTTGGTTGGAAGCCCTAAGAATCACCCTGGGGACAGGCCACAGTCACTGTTTAGTCTCCAAGCCCTTGGCTGCAGCAGTGTGGGTGCTTGACACGTGACAGGCAGCAGAAGGTCCCTCCTGCCCTCATGTCCCTGTGGGTGCCAGCCTTTTCACCCCTCCTGGTTTGGAGTTAGGTTTGTCTGGATGTGTTGCCTTCCATTTCTGTCAAACCTTATGTATCCCACTGAATTTGTCAAGGGATCAGGGTGCCCATGTATTTTCTTCATACAGTGAGAGGAGCCAGGCACACCCTTGTCCTTCATTTGCTCCTCCCCACCTCTGAATCTTTGCTCCTCGCAAAACCCCTCCTTTTGCTCCCTCTTCCTCTCCTTCTCTGAATCTTTGCTCCTCACAAAACCCCTCCTTTTGCTCCCTCTTCCTCTCCTTCTCTGAATCTTTGCTCCTCACAAAACCCCTCCTTTCCATCCAGCGTCCTGTAGCAACACCCTCCCTGTCAGAAGTCCTCTGTTATTCCCTTCATTTTAGGAATAGTCCACTTTCCCCTTCACTAACTCTACTGCAGTGCAAGACAAAGTATTCGAGGGACAGGGAACTTTGGTACACACTCTGTGTTTCTGACAAGCAGTGCTGTAAGATACCACCTGCTACTTCATCCTTGACACTGATCCAGCTGCAGCCTTCGTCTGTTTTGTACTGAAGAGGAATCTCTGACACACAGTAGTGAGGGGTCTTCCGCCCATAGAAGCTCTCTTCAATTTGAATAACTTCTCCTGATCCACACTGTACAGTGGCATTGTAATTATCACAAGCAATGCTCTGGCCAGATTCTAGTAGGAGAAAAAAACCCCATTTATTACCTTTCTGAATTTATGAAAAATCCTGCTACAATTCTACTGCGTATCCCTTTTGTTTTGTTTTTCTTTCTTCCCTTTTCTCCCTTTTAAGCAAAACAATCAATGAAATTTAAGAAAATTGCAAAAGTATTAAATATTTTCAAAGAGTCAAAGTTAATAGAGTTATGTTTTTACTGCCTTAAAATTTGAGGACATTTTCAATAAGCAAAAATATTTTAATTATAAAAATAAATAGTATTTTTGTGGAAAACTCTTAGCATTTGTTTGACCTGAAATACTGGAAGGTTTAAAGTTACTCCTTACTTCTGAAAGAGATGCATGGATTGCATAATATTCAGGTAATTGCTTTGGAGAATAGTTTGCATATTAAGTATGGGAGCTGATCCCATTTCTGCTACAGAGACTCCTTTGTTCCTGTGTGATATTTGACTGACTTCATTCAGCAGGACTGCTCAGATGAGTAAGGTCATAGCTCTAAATGCATACACCTCATTCTTTGATTAATCTGGGACAGTTAATTATCTTTCAGAATTCTTAGTATCGTGTAGTAATCAGGATACTTAATACCCTGAAGAGGAGGATGCGAATAACTGCTCTCATTTGGGAGTGTTGCAAAAGATTGTTTTTGTTTCAGCTGTCCCAGGTTTAAATACATTGTCCTCCAGTTGCTGTTTGGATCACTCCCCTCAAGTCCCGTGATTAACAGTGCCGATGTGTGCACACTGCAATAATTGTGTGCTATTGTTATTTAAAGGCTAAAGCTAAGCCTGGCTGTAACTACGGCAACATGATCAGTTTACAGATTAAAGCTCTCTAAATAAGCTTGAAAAATAACTTGCTGTTAAATTCTAGTATGGACTATTATCTCATGCATTTTTTTTGTTCTCTATATGAAGATTTCTCACAGTATTTGCTGTCTCAACAACTTTTACATGGAAAGATGTACAAAACCTGGTCTGTGTTCCTATATACAAGCCCTGGATTGATACATATATATTTACTACAATAAACTGCTAACCTACAGAGCACCAGTGATGGAATTGCCTCCATCTGGTGTTGGTTTCCTGGGCAGTGGAATGATTAATGTAGTGTAGGATATTGTTGCTCTTTGAATTTAACGGGCTCTCAGTCAGATCCTATAGCAACAGATGATAGTTGCCTTACAAACAGACAGTTGTCTACTGTGGTTGTAATGGAAAAATAATTTTAGTCTGTTTTTGCAAGGAAAATAAGCTTAAGGAATTGTGCTGTCTGCCAGTTTCCTCTCCTCCACTCATTTTTAGTGTTAGTCATCTTCAGCCAAATTTGGTGTATAGATATAAACCTCCAAACACCCTAAAATTTCATGAAATGCAGTATCTAGGGAGAAGAGAAAGAGTTACATCAATGCCTCTGTGAGGAGTGGGGATTATAACCCTACATTTACCTGTTCTGTGATGTGGGATTCAACTGGCCAGCACATACAGCTGGAGCTCTGGAGCAGCTGCAGGGGAGGGAGCTGAGGGAGTGAAAAGTGTTTGCAGTGCTGGGGATATGGGAGTGAACCGGGAGTGCTGAGGAGGAGGGCAGGGAGGGGATGTGGAACAGAAAATCAGGATAGGAAACAAAACTTTATTAGCTTTGCTTATTGCAGAACAACTTGTTATTTATGTCAGTAGCAGTAGAGTGCTGGACAGGGCAGTAGCAGTTCTAGGGCTTGTGGAAACCTGTACTTGATTCCAAGCCTTTTTGTATTAGTGAGCCCACAGCCAAACTGTCCTTCCAGTGCTTGTGACCCCAGTTCTAGCTGCAGTATAAAGTACTGCTGTGCAAAGTGTGAGGAACACAAATACCCCTCATACCGACATGTTGAAAGGGATGATATTGCCAGCATTCCTTTCCAGAACTGTTTGTTCCAAGCCACAATTTAAGGGACACAGTGTCTGTGGATTTTCTGTCTGAGCACAGGAAGTACAGGTTCCTGTCTGCTTCCTTAACCTGGGGAAAACCTTGAACTTCACCTGATGGAGGGATCTGAGAAGAAACAAGAAAAACTTGCTCTCTTTTTTGCTCTCTCCAAGCTGCAAGGAGGTGGTGCCTCTGGAAGCCTGGCTGTATTTTTGCTCCAGTTACAAATGGAAATTATTCTAGCACACATTAATGAGTGTTTTTACAGGGCAGCCATACAGGTCCCACCTAGCCCAGGTGCTGTGGTGTTGTGGGAGTTTATTCTTGCAGCCATGCTTTAACATAGCCAGCTTATGTCCACTGAAGATGTGGACAGCTACACATTAGATTCACTTGCAAATCCATTTCTAGTTTACCAGCCCTCTGCTGGAACCCTGAACCTTAATGTCTGGTTGCTGAGCACCTACATCTCCCAGTGATTTGTGGGTTCTTCCCTCTTTGGATCAGATCTTAGATCAGCACCCTTGAAAAAGAGCACCTGCTGGAGTTGTACAGCTTTTTGCTTGTTCACTTGTCATTCATTTAGTAAGATTCATTAAGTTATTTCCCAGCTACTTCAAAAGCAACAAGGCACTTTATGCCCCACTGTGATCACAGCACACTCACTTCACTGTTCCAGCTGTTGTGTATCTTACCAAACTCGCAAATGAAGTCAAATTCCTGGCTGCAATTTTCAGTCACACCCCACTGATACTTGGCATTCTTCAGGATGTACCCACATGTGGATGAGAAGGGAGATGGCTGATCCTTGTACCAGTTACTGTAGCTTATATTTGAAGTGTCCAGCCAAATAATTGACCCTGTGAAAAAATAAATTGTGTCCCAAATGTTTATTTTCCACAGTAATACAGAGTCAGAGCCTGCAGAGCAGGACTGTAGCCCTGCTCCTACTGAAGAAGAGGTGGTTTAGTGTGGGTAAGAATCTTCACTACATTTTATATTTAACCTGATACAATCATGAAAAGAGACACTGCCACTTCTACCTGTGCTCCCAGCCTCAAGATTTCGCCATTTCCCTTGCATCAGACTTTGCAGCACTTCCTAGTGGGATGAAGTGGCTTCCACTGGAGACCTAAGCCAGCACATTTGTTTTACTGGGTCAGCAAGTTGGTCTAATTCACTATGTGTTCACACAACCACAAGATCCAAAGGAAAGGGTGATAACATGCAACTAGGAAGTGAAGCAGGCAATTAAAACATTTTAATATAAATCTGAAGTTACAGCAACAAAAGACAGAGGCTTTTCAGCAGATATCTGCATTTTCTACCATGTTAAGAAAGCATCATGTGCTGACACAATTTTAAGGACATGATTTTAAAACCACCTACCATCAGTAGTTTCATTCAGCAAGGAGTTAGAGATCAGTCCTATCCACCATTCCTGATCCTCGGCAATATGTTCTTGCAAGAACTCTTGAGTTTCCTCATTTTGAATAAAGACAAGGTGCCCTCCTCCTCTCTCACACCAGCTCTGGGCACTTGTGAAGGTTTGCTGGAGTCTAACAAACTCATAGCATGAATGGTTGAAAGCTTGCTGGTACTTTGAACAAGGTATTCCTTCATCAGTTGCTTCCTCCACAGCCAAGCACACAGCAAGAGAAATCAGAACTGCGACCCCCAGCCACATTCTCAGCTCAGTGCCCTGCATGGCACTCATCTTGCTTACCAGGGCACCACTCTTTCTGCTGCCTTCTTCAAAAGCTTGAGATGTCATCCTTGTCGTGTCATCAGCATTTCTTCCTCTTTGCTGCTTGCCACAAAAGCAGCAATAGAGCACGGAACAGAACAGAACTTCTAATATATAATTGTGATTGCGTCTGAGGGGTGTTGCGCTGATGCTAAGCCCCTGCACTGGCCCTTGTGAGCTCTGTCGTATAAATGTCACATCCCATGTGAGATCACTTTGAAGAGAAGACATTAAATCATTGCTTTCCCTATGAGCAGAGAAGATTAAGTTGATATATGCTGCTGCTGGACACATGGAAAAGTGAGATAAAGCTCCTACATCAAAGGCTTCATTGTGTGAACATTAAAGTTGGAGGTCTTACAATAGCAAAGAGATGCAAAGTGAGAATGAGAGGAGAATGAGAAAAATGAGAAACACAAAGAATTATGAGATGGGAAAACACACTGCTTCTCTAGATACATTTAATTGGTCTGGATTGCTTTATTTTTAATAATTATTGTTGGAGGTGTTTCTTTTGGATGCTAATGCAATGTCTGTAATTATTTTTTCATATCCATCCTGCCCACCTGTTTACGCATGTGCAAATTCATCTCAGCTGTTCCAAGTAGCTTCATTTTGAACTGTTGTGCTGCTTAGAATTCTACACCCCAGGTGAAATGCTCCCAATCATCCCTTAAAAGATAAGCTGCTCAACTATTTAGAGCTACAGTATTTATACCTGCTGGGAGGCAGAAGAGAAAACCATAAGTTAAAGCAATGATTTAGGAAAGATGAAAATATTGCCTTAATCAGCAGAACTACTTGGAAGCCCTGTGTGCATATTCCAAGGGCTACTGATGGACTTTGGGAAGCAAGCCCAGAAACATTTAGGAGCTGAAATCTCTAAATGCATTTCAACTTCCTTATAAAAGATATCCATCAGGTTTACAAAGCCACCAGCTTAGTAGTAGCACAGTACAAATAAGGATTTTAGCTATTGTGATCCTCCTGTCCTTGGCATTAACTCCATTGAGTTTGGTGCCATTATTATTAATTTATACCACCATAACCCAAAACGGAAAGAACATGCACTTATATTTAGACATGGATCAGTGAGCCAGTTACCACAGCACAGAAGAATCAGCGGTGTTTGATGGATTCCTGCGCTGCAGAGATGCCTTCTGCATTGCACTGCTGGGCTGAAGGCAGTGCCCATCACTGCACGGTGCCAGTCCAGTTCCAGCTCCAAAGCTTTCTGCCAAAGTCAAGTGCATGCACTGCATCCAGTCAACATCCAAGAGTGAACTTCAATCCCAAGACCTTCCTGGACCTCCAGTTTATGGTTGTCTTGCTCAGCTGGAAAAAGCAGGACTGTTATCAGGGTTTTCAAGATAAAGTTAATAGGAAAGTGTTTAATGGGCAGGAAAATTGTGGGGATGAGAGGAAAGGAGAAGAAAATATGCTGTTCTGGATGTCTTCCTCCTCACCACACCTGTAAATCAAGACTTCAGCTATGGAACCCTTGGAGCAGATCCCACATGATTTTCTGACAGATTAATAGGGAGAGCTTATGAAGCAGCTGAGATGTGAATATTTGGACTGGATTTCCCAGCTCTGGAGAAGGCCAATCCATATTCTAATTAGCTAATTGGCCGAGACACCCATCCCCTTCCTGGATGAGACCATGTAACTATGATTATCAGCTGGTTCTGTTGGGGATTTCTGCAAATTAGGAGTCCTTTCAGGCCCCATACAAAACTTCACAGGCTTCAGTTTGGGAATGCCCAATCCAACTGTTTTATATTCAAGCTGTTGCAGCAGTCAGAGCTGAGGGCAGCTGCTCTTCAGTTAGTTGGCCACTGTATATTTGCATGATGCTTTCTCCAGACTTTCTGCTTCTTCTTGGGCCCTGCTGACTTGCCAGGCTTCACAGCAGCTGGCAGCCAGCCCTCCCACTTTGTCCTCCTAGATATGAGAAACAGTCTGTTTCTGAAAGCAGAGATTTGATGGAAGAGACTGTACTTAAATGTACAGGTGATATAGACATGTCCAGTAGCAGACTTTGACTCACCTTTGTGGTGAATGTGTTCTGTCCAGCATCGTCCAGTTCTTTCTCTGCTACTGGAAATCTGACTACATGAATATACTGCTAAAAATGCCAGGGCTGAGGGTGCCACAGGCTCTCCCCTGTGAATCTGCTCCAAAGCCATTGAAATTAATGGAAGTCTTGTCTCTGGCTTTGATGGATTTTGAAACAGGCCCTGAAAAAGAACAAATAATGTTTGGAAATGTCTACAAATAAAGCCAAGGTCTCCAAGTAAGTCTACTGTTGGCAATTTCTATAGCAATGTGCATTTTTTTTCCTAATCTACGGTTGCTATAAGTTACTCTTCAGCTGCGTGCAGCAGATGGAGAGTGGAAGAAAGACAATTTCCCTCTTTGGCAGTTTGTTGACTTCATATACTTCGGTGCCAGGAAAGCATTCTGTCAGTTTATTCTGTTTACCACAAGAATGAGAAAAGCATTTACATGAAAAGAAAATACCGCTTTTAAAGCATCAAAATTAGCAACTAGGGTCTTCAGGAAGACAGAAACTTCCGAAAACCCTTTTCACTCATAAGTGAGAACTCATTTGATGTCGAGTAAACAGTGCTCCCTGAACTTACCTTCTTGTGGGAAACATCTCTTTTGCATTCTTCCTCAACAGAAAGATATTTTATAAAGTTTTCTTATGCCAGAAGCCATTGACTTTGGAGTAGTCCTGATCTGTACCCCAATGCAGATCACAGCTGCATCCTGACAGCCTGAGAACTGTCCTGGGATTCAAACTGCAGCACCGCAGAATAGCTTGACAATCCATAATAGAGACCAGAAAGTGATAGATTTGAAGAATTAAGGAAGTGAAGAGCTGCCAAAGAGAAGGAATAAATCACACCCCTGTTCATTTTGGCTGTTGTTCATTTGCCTTGAGGAAGAGCAAGTAAATTTACTCTGTATAGGAGGTTATTACCATCTCTACATTCCTGAATATTACTGAATGTAATATACAGATTTTTATCAGGAATAGAAACATCTCTGTGTTCTATTAATTGAATAAACATAAAAATGGAAAACTGATTTTTATTACTTTGAGGTAGAAAAAAGATTATTTTCGGGTATCATTAGCTTGAGACGAGATTATGAGTAGTCCATTTTACTGTGTCATGTAAACTTCTGCAGAGTGAAGAATATTTTTACCCTGATAGGTAGGAAGTACAGAGTCCTTTGCAGAGTCTACACCTACACCTACACCTTCCATCTCTTCAGCTGAATTTAAAAATACCCGTTTGCCAATTAGTTTAAGAAGGTGGATCACAATCACACTTCCTTCCTTGCTGCTCTCCTGTGCTGCTTGTCCTGATGGTGAGACCCAGTTATTGCTGACTGAAAAGGGTTTGGTCTTGTTGTTGCTTTTACTGTCTAATTTTCCATGAGGCAACAGACTGAACTTACCAGTGATCCCTGCCAAGTTGCAATTTTGATGTTATCTTGTTTATAAAAACAGGGAAAACATTTCTTATCTGTACAGGGTGCAATAATTAAATTAGACGTTCATGCCTGGCATGATGGGGTCAGGATAAAGATAAGTAGGATTATGTTCATGAGCTGTTGGGTTGAACACAATTTCTGTTTATAGGATGTGTATGGTTACCTGGGTAAGTCACCTGGAGAAAGTCCCTGAGGATCTTCTCATAGGAATTGTCCCTTTGGAAGTGTCTGGCATTGCCTTTAGGCTCATGACTGGCTTTTCCTCACTGCCACACAGTTGATGCCTCAATCCCTTCCTCTTCCCAGCTAGTTCCCCTGTGTTATTGCCTTTCAGAGCAGAACTCTGACTGTTAGGAAGAAGGGGATGAGTGTTCCCCATAAGAATATTTATTGCGCTGGAGTTATTGATGGCCACATTGAGCCCCAAGTTCACACAGAAAGGAGCAGAACTATCTCAAGAACCTGATGAAACCTTGTGTGTCCTTGTGGTCATGACTTGACAAAGTGGCACAATTTAGATCTGTCATTGCCTTAATATCTTAATTGGAGAACTGTTAAAAGCATTAAAGGTGCTCTCTTTGGGTAAAACATTAACTGGTAGATACAAATGGACTGAACTTCGCCCAGCACACACAGACGTAAAATAAATTGCTTGGATCTGAATTTACAGCCATCACAGCATCATCATCTGGTGTCTCTGCAGTCTCTCCAGATTTCCGTAAGTGTAAAACTGGCCAGACTTCTAAGGTGTTTCAGTTTCCACCTCTTGTTCGTTTTATTTAATTTGGTTACACATTTTTTTTTCTGCTTATTATGAGCTATTTCAGAGCTTACAGGCCATGGAAACAGAGAGAAAAAAAGCCCTATTACAAGTTGTTTTCATTGATAATGTCTATTATGAGTAGATATCCAACACCTTACAAAAGAGATCAGCTTCACAATTCCCATAGTGAGAGGAATGAAAGTCCAACAGCCTCTCTGTTCAGGATCACTGTTTTTGTGTTAAGCCTTCTACACTCAACTGCCATTTACTAAAACCAGAAAGCAGTTCTTTTGAGTTTTTATTTATGCTCCCCCAAAGATGTTCTGTAGGCTACAAGGTAGGATAGAGCACAGCAACATTAACTTCTGTCACTGTACACATTTGTGACCCCATTTCCACACCTTCAGTCATGGAAGTGAATGCCAACCTTCACATTGTCATTCTGCCCACTTGAAAACACATGACTGAATGTATCATTTACATATTGAAACATATAAATAGGGATGTTGAAAGGTGCAGATAAGGTTATAGAAGTCCTACAGCAAGGAAGTTTATGTGGATGCTGTGGCTGTTTATTTGTTTTAATGTCTAATGTTTAAATATTTGGGCATTATGATCAGTGGGCAGGCTCAGTCTGATGGATACCAGTATGGGTAGGCCAGCAGTTCCATGCCTCAGCATTTGAAGCGTTTTAATATTAAGTTACATTATATATTTATTTTAATGAACAATTCAGTATTTTTGTGATATGTATTAAAACTATGACTGTAAAAAAGAAAATAATACTTTTGTTTATCAAAGAAATTGTGAAATTTCACAAAAAACTCCCCCTCCACAAAATTAAAATCTTATCAGGGAAATTAAAATTCCACAAAAATAGTTATTTTTGTCCAAATAATGAATAAAACAGTATATGATCAAAACTGTTTTGACCCAAATAAAATCTGGTCAGAATAATATAGGGAAACTATTGTTATTTAAATTGGAACAAGCTACATTAGTAATTTTTGCAGTTATATCTGGACAGTGCAAGAGACGTGTTTCTAAATAGTCTGGTGGCAGTTTTGTGAAATGAGTTCATGCCAATAAAGGAGTACTTAACAAAGGTAAGAACTTGTGTTTCTAGCAAGTGAGATAGCAATAAGTCTGATTTCAGCAAGAACAACTCCTAAGTTCATATCAGTTTTACTATTGGAGCTTTATTTGGTAGTAATAGGTAATTGTTGATAGCTGAAAGTTCTTAGCACAGCTTAAAGTCGTGTATGTCAAGTCAATTTGACCGTTGTTAATGGGCTTTAATTAGAACTCAAATTCTATAAGCAGAAGATTGAGATTAAAATAAATTAGGTACAATAGAGATAAGGAATTATATTGGTTTCTCTGTGATTTATAAGGCAATAACTTGTTTCTTGTTAAATGAAGCAAAAGTACAAAGGTAGGCACATGGCAATGACATTACTGTTGTATTGGAAATGCAGTTAACCAGCTCTGCTGCCTTGGAAGGTTTTGTTTTGATTAACCACAGAGATCACACCCAAAATGTAACCCCCAGCCTCCAAAGATGTCTTCATGGCCCTTTTGAAGCCTGGTAGAGAAGCTTAGGGCATGCAGAGACTGGAGGGAAGTGAAAGTGAGAAAGGGCCCAAGAGGAAACAGCTTGTGGCCTTCACCACAGTTGTTTAGAGCAGAAAGAAATACAGTGAAGCAAATCTGCACATGGTGGGGAGCTGGTGACTTCAAAAATGTTGTCATGAGGGATGAGTAGAGAGAGGAAACTGTGGAGAGAAATGTGAGATTCGGTTGGGGGAAGATTTATATTTGAAGGGTTTTGCAACAAGAAGAAACATTGTGAAATTATAAATTAGAGAAGTCACCTAAACCACGTCCTCTACTGCTGATAATTACACATTATAGTTGCAAATCAATGCTTTGATATTTTGCCATTTCAATGTAAAAAGGGGGGAAATCACACAGTTGGCAAGAAAATTATCTCCACATACTATACTAAACTGCTTACTTGTCATTAGTGTGATGAAAACAACAAAAAAAGTGTTCTGCTGGTAAGTGAAGTATTTTTTACTGACAAGCAGGAAAAAATTAACTTCTCAAAGCTTCTTTATTTAACTTGTACAACATATGAGACAAAACTTTCAGTCACAGACACCTAAAATTAGCTACCAAACACGTTTAGGTTGATTTCAGAAGCTGTTGGATACATGCAGCTGTTTGTTCTTCCATTCAGACAACTTTTAACAAGGTTTCCAATTATCTCATCTTGGCTGAACCTTAACCTACGTGAACACTTGTGGTGGAGGAGGCAAAAGAGGTTTGAAGTAATCTTTTTATTGTGCACTTGCTCTGTGGAAATCTTAATATCACTACAGATTAGACAACTCACAGGTCAGATAATTAAAACTGTAGCATTAAGAGCTGCACACATAAAAGGATGAGGATACACTGAAACAAACATATTAAAGCAAAATAGAACATCATGGAGAGAGAAAAAGTCCCCATGGCTTAGGGAGAATAGAGTTGGGCAGCTTTGGTTTTTTGCCAGATCCTTTTTGGTCCCTAACATCGCTGAAAAATCCCTTACTTGGCTTTGTGTGTAAAATGAATCAACATCTCAATGCCCACACACACACTGTCACATACATGCAGCTACACACATGCATATATACAGTATATATGTATGTTTATGTGTATGTATCTCCATATATGTGTGGATTTTGATCCCCTTCATCTCCTACAGCCTTCTGGCTCAATCCTGCTGTTTATTAGTATTACTAATTCAAACAAAGACCTTGTATTTTCTCTTCTAATCTGGTTTTTAATTTTTTTATCATCTGCTTCTGTCAGTGCTTTCCAAAAGGAGACCAAGGCATGCTGTCCTGATGATCTCCCGGGGTGAAGATCGGCCATCAAACAGACAGTAGGTTTGGAGGAGAGGAAAAACGTATAATAAATGTGTCAGAAGAGTCCGTAGCATGAATCATGTTTTGAATAAAATAACTGTTATGGTTCTAAGAGATCAGTCAGTCTTAAGAAGTGATGTTAAACATTTTGGGAACAATGGTGATTCAGCCGAAAAAATCGGATTTTAGGGTAACCCCATATGAAATTGCATAATATATAATTGTGCAAAGAATTTCTTTATCCTTCATGGTCATTGGAGCCTATGATTTGCTCTGCAATCACATGCTTTATATTGAAATAATTCTTTTTCCAGAGGATTTTGAAATTAACAACATTGAACTCAGTTAAGTACCTTATCTAGAAACAAGAGCAGGAACTTAAAAATCTGCCTTAGTTTTAATGAATCCTGCCATACTTTTATAGGTGGATTGAGGTCACATATGGGAGAATATGTTAGAGTGAAAAGATAGTTGGTTCAAAGATGGGCCACTCAGCTGACTCTGGAACAGCTTCTATATAAAGAAATACATCACATGACTATTCAGTGATGATAATTTGTTAATTTACAGAACAGCCCAGTTTAAAACCACGGAATGGAGAGTAAAGGATGATCCCCTGCTCTGAAGTGTTTATCACTCCCAAAGAGCCAAATCCAGAATAGTGAGTAGAGATTTCTTTTCTTTTCCTCTCCCTACCAGCCAAATGGGGCAAGCATCTCTAGCAGTGTCTAAATTTACCTGGAAAGCTGCAGGAGATGTTTCAGCCACTCCAGCTGTCTCCTGGATGTGCCTGCCTGCCTCTGCCAGGCTCACAAGGAGCAAACAGCCGGGCCAACGTTTTTCTTACTTCCCCTTCGAACTAGTGAAAGAGTTAATTTTAATGCGAATGTGCAAGAATTGGAGAGTATGTGCTAGGGATTAAAGATCAGCTATTATAAATTGTCAATCTATAAGCCACTGGCCACCAGCTCACACTGCACTTTGACCTTATCTTTATATGTAACAGGAAAGACCCGTTCCTAGCCCAGACGGGGGGGGAGAACCGCGCCTGCAGGAGCGGCTGACAGAGCGCAGGCACTGGGAATTTCGTCAGAGATGGAAACGCTATACGGCAGGAATAAGAAAGAACACCCAGAGCCCATAAAAGCTGAGGTGCAGGGTAAGTGAAAGAAAATCTATTGTAAAATGTGCCGCTATTTTGGTGTTTTCCAATCCGTAAAAACTGCGACTCTTGTTCAGCCGAGGCAGCGCTGGAAAGGGAAACAGAGAGAGAGGCACAAGGGAATTTTGTTTAAAGGACTGATCTCAGATAATATTTGTGACCCTACTGGGGGATTTTTCCCACTCCATGAGCATTTCTGTGTACTTTTCGAAAGTCTGTTTGAACAGGACTCACTGAAGTTAGTGGTGAGGGAGAGACCGGGATTTCATCTCCGACACCCCCTCCCCCACGGCTCTGCTCTGACTTTCGGTTTCTCCTCTCTGTAACCCTTCCCTGCCCTCCACTCTTCCGGGGCTCCCAGGCAGGGTCTCTAAAATCGGGACTCTTCACCAGTGGCACTCCTAGGTAGCAAAGCACCAGTACTGGATGCCACAGGGTAGTGTCAAAAAGGCTTTAGAAGATAATCCAGGAGAAACTGCGGAGTATCCTTCAGCGAGACAGTTTAAAGTGACTCTCTAGGGACGACGCTGGACCAACCTGTTATTTTTTCCCCATTTCTTTTACTTTATAGAAAAGTTTTTTTGCTACAGCTACAGGAGAGGTTTGTTGCTGGGAACCCTTGTTTAGTAAATCTTGGCTGTGTTGTTTGTGATATGTAGTCCAAGAAATGGTAGGAATCTAATGACACTTCCCAAGTACAAAACATAAAGAGATGAAGATTAAAACTTGCAGGACTTTGTTGCTGTTCAGTTTGATGGCTGAATTGGAAAAGATTTTGTGTCAAGTCAGACAAAGTGCTTTGTTTTATGCCTTTGAATTATTTTATGCCTTTATGGGTTTATGCCTTTCAATTATTTTTTTTCTCAAGATAACAACTTATTATCAAAGCATTTGAATAATGTTTTGATAATAAGTTATTATCAGACCTGATAACAGGTAATATCAGACCTGATCTGTGTTATGAAATAGTTTATTTGAACAAAGAATGCCTATTGCATATTTCAGAAAGTAAAGTTAAACATACAAAATATTCCTTCATTGCTAAAGAAAATAAAAGAGAACCATGATCCCTTTAAATATTTTGGTAGTTCTGAGCTCTGCCAGTATTTTGACTCCTTGTGACTCAATATGTACACTGTAAATATCTATCACACTTCTGTCATCAGCTGCAATTTCACTCATGCTCTCCTACAGCGACGTGATTTTCTGAGACTCTATTTTTACAATAGTTAATAAATGTCCAAGTATTTGGGGATTTCACTGTGTCCCTAATGTGTCCTCATGCACTACAGAAAAGAAAAAGGTCCACATTTTTAAAGCTATATAAGCACTTTTAGATGCTGATTTGGTACCCAGTGTGATTTACAGAAATGCTTAATTCTCACTAAGATGAATTAACTGAAAACCTCACTAGATGAGCATCTGCTCCTTGTTTTTCGTACTGAAATTATGCCAGAAATTAAATGGAATTGCACCAGGAATTTTAGAAGCTGCATTAAGTCCACAGTGCTTTAAAAAGATCTTTTTCCTTTTTTTATCTTTTCCAGCAAAATTATCATATACAAAAATGTACTGTAGTTATTGTTTTGGAATTCCTCCTATTAGAAAGGGAAGTGAGGTTTAGTTTCCAGGCTCTTCTAGAAAATAACAACAATAATAATGATGATGAAAGTTAATCTATTGTGTAAACAATTTTTTATGTTCCTCGTGTATTCCAGAACTGTAACTCTAATGGAGTTATGCCCTAATGATGGGTGCCCCATCCCTGGAAGTTTTCAGGGACAGTTTGGAAGGGATTTTGAGCACCCTGGTCTAGTGGACCTGCCCATGGCAGGGGTTGGAACGAGTTCAAATTTAAGGTCCATAGGAGCATTTCCAGCAGCTGTAAAGGGGTTTTAACAAGAAAGTGTGTCAGCATAATCAATGTGGGGTCGCAAACTAAATGATAAGGAGAAATATAAGTCCTGAAGAGCTTTTCATGCAGAGGCAATATCCCATGCAGGAATTGTGTGGAGAAGCAGTATGTGATCTTAAATGTTCCCTCAGGAGTCATACACACAAAGAAGCAAGCTAAGCTTTTCATTTAATATCTGATATGCCTTTGTTGATCTCTTTAATCCTCTTGATATTCTTTAATTGTTATTATTCTGTGAGTCAGTAGTTAATGCATTTCTTGCAGGGATTTGATGAGGAACATTTATGATTCAAATCTCATCAGCATTTATACATTTGCAGTACAATATTCCTATACTTTATTTGTGTACAAAACACTACATTATGACTAGTGTCACAAAAGCACTCCCCAAATGGCACTATATTATGCTGTGTAATCTAATTAATGAAATATTTTGTGGAATTAATTTAACCTGAAGTCTAAGCTGATGCACTGAAACCCAATGCAACTCATATAACCTATGAAATATGTCTATTTCTGATAAGCTCTCGTTTTTTTCTGAAACGAGTAAAAGGGTTGAAATTTATCACTGTAAAATCTGAGTGCAGGAAAGAAAGGTCCAGCTTTATTTACTTCCTGATAATTAACAAATTACATTCCAGCAATCTCATTTTCTTATAGTAATCTCAGATAGCAGTAGTTATGCAGAATGTCACTTGTGCCACATTTTTGAGTAGGGGAAATTTAGTTAAGCCAAACTCCAGTAGCATTATATGGTGCTGCAAATCTTGACACACCAACAGTCTGTCTGACTACATGAAGCCTCTGCCTTTAGGAAAACTGTCCTGAAACATTCCCCTCGCCTAAATGAATGGATACTGGTAACTTCTTTCTGTTTATAGGGCAGTTGCCCACTTGGTTGCAAGGGATACTCCTCCGAAATGGCCCTGGGATGCACACAATAGGGGAGAGCCGGTACAACCACTGGTTTGATGGCCTGGCTCTGCTGCACAGCTTTACATTTAAAAACGGTAAGTTGTTGCACGTCGGATTGAAAGGAACTCAACAACCCACATTTTGGTGCCTCATGTTGCTAATTCTGTTCAGAGTTGGATTGGAGTGTTTTGAGTTTTGTCTGCAGAGTGGTGTGTGTGTGAGGGGGGAACTGCTGTGGGGGCAGTCTCTCCACACACCCCCTCACACCTCACCCTTCACAGCAGCAGCTGGAGCGTCTCTGCGGGGCTGTTTGTGGGGAGATGCTGCATTGTCCTTCTGCAGCGCCAAAGGTCGGTGTTGCTGTCACCCGAGGACAGCACAAACCCAGCTCTGGGCAGGTCACTGCAGGAGCAAGAAAACCTCTATTGTTCTGAATGGATCAGCCACAAGTACTGTAGTATCTAGAGGTTTTCCTGCTGTGGATGAACAGCCCAGTTTCAGGGAGGACTAGCATTCCCCTTTTGGGGTTTGGTTGCAGCTATAACAGCTGGCAGGAGAGAAACTGGGTCACTGTGTCACTTCACATGTCAAACCTCACTTAGTATATTTGACACTCCTACGGTCCCTCCTCCTGCTTGTCATCCTTATGGAGGGAAAACAGGCAGCTCCTCTATCCTAAACAATTCAATTTTTTTTTTTTTTAACTAAAGCATTTTTCACCCATTCAGCTGTTTCACAGTGTGAGACAGGATGGTTTACACCTGGATTCTTGTGGCAAAAAGTATGTATTCATAAAAAAATGGGATTTACTCCTGTCATCCTCTAATCCTAGTATTTATTTTTTTGTTTCTATTTCTGTGATTGGAAGCATTTAATGCAACTGCAGGATCTCTTGCCTGTCCTGCTCTTCATCCTTAACAAAATAACCTATAAAGAAATAAACAGTGTTTTTTAAATTGCCGGTATATCTTACTTACCTAAAGCAAAGAAAGCTCAGTTAGTTCAAGTATAGTGGTTCATTAAATTGTTTAGGACAGACATTGATTGCTTCAAGCAATCTGTTACTAAATTTTGCCAGTAAAGGAAATTTATCACCACCCATAAATGGATTGTATAATTAATCATTTTTGCACACATCATTTTATTTTACTGGAACAGTTTATCCAAATCCCTCCTTTCTCCTCAAAAGTACCCCAGTATTAGTAGTGGGAGTTAGCGAATCTTGACAAGTTGTTATCAATCTCAGCAGCCATAAAGCCTTTAAAACAAGGAGTTAGGCACATGGTTGGTTTCAATCCAAACTATTGTTGGCTAAAAGACATCTGCTTGAGAAACTCTGGCTCTACTTGTGCTAATTTTTTGAAGGACTAAGTATAAAATGTGATTGAAACTTGTTTGTTCTTCCTCAGGTGAAGTTTACTACAGAAGTAAATATCTCCGAAGTGACACATACAACTGCAACATAGAAGCAAACAGAATCGTTGTGTCTGAGTTTGGGACTATGGCTTATCCAGATCCATGCAAAAACATATTTGCCAAGTAAGCAAGGCTTTTCTCAACAAGATTCTTCTATCTACTTCTCTCTTCAGCACAGATGCCTTTCTGTTTACCCTTGACACATAAGTACAAATGCAACATTTGATTTGTAAATTTACTATTGTTAAATATTGAAAAGGCCAAAAGATATGTACTGCCTATGGGTTACTCTAAGGCAAATATTTTAAATTCATTTTATCACCAATATTGGCTGCTTTATTCAGTAACACAAGTAGATTATATAAAAACCAAACATTTTCTTTCTCCAGTGTTAGTGAAATGTTTTGATACTCTGTAAGGGGAGAAGCAGCGAGAATGAAAAAGATTTAGAGATGGGGAAGGTATTAATATAAAGTCTATTCAACAAAAAAAGAGAAGCGTCAATAACTGAAAAAAAATCAGAAAAACTTTTTGATTAAAGATGGTTTTACAGAGAGGTGAAGTGTAGGCCACCATGTTCTCCTCAGTCTTGTAAAATCGGCTGTAGGGTTTCCCTAACAAGTGCAAATAGGTCACCCTTCTGTCCTTCCTGGCTGAACTACCTCTAGTGACCTCGAACCTGGTATTTGGTAAGGACACATACACAGGCAGTTATTGCAAAAGAGCTGATATGTTGTAAGTTGTTTCCCTGAGATAAGATTTTCTTCCCTCTTCCAACAGCAATAGAGTAACTCCGGCATTTTAAGTTCAAAAGTGTTATGGAAATGTTGTCTTGGCTTCTAGTGACTATGATAAAATCATACACTGATAAAGAAAACTGTCAAGCCCATATGTGAAGTTCAATCTTATTTGAAATCATAATTGTGCTATGGGATTTCACTGGGAACAAAAATATTCCATTGGGGAATATATGAATTCAACTATTTTATGAAGGCATACACTAAAACCTACCAGCTTTTAGGTAGGAACTGGTAGGCCACATTTTCCCAAGACAGGCACAGGAGAGTGTGTAATTAACCCATCCTGATAAACCAGTGCATGTCCCAGAGCTGACAGCGGGAATGGGCCTGGATGCCCTTTTGTGTGTGGAAAAACAGTTGCTTGCATGTCCTTAACCCTCACGCAGGCCAAGGGCATTGGAGAAGGCCATCTCCTCTGCTTTCCCACCCTTTCCAGGGAGCTGCCAGCAGTGGGCACAGCAGGGAGAGGCAGCCTCAGGCCTGTGGCACTGCAGGGTCACTTGTGCTCCGCGTGGGGGAAAGGCAGCTCCGGCTTCTGCGGCTCTAACGAAATTTCCCTCCGGACAGGGCATTCTCCTACTTGTCTCACACCATTCCTGAGTTCACAGACAACTGTCTGATCAACATTATGAAAGCTGGGGATGATTTTTATGCTACTGGCGAGACTAACTTCATCAGAAAAATTAATCCACAGACTCTGGAGACACTGGAGAAGGTACAAACCACCATCTGTCATTCTGGTTCTTTGTCTGCTGATGAATAAATTTCAGGCTGACTCATAAGGATCCTTTAACATGTTCAGGACACAAAATACTTTTCTTCTACTGTTGCCTTTCTTTTGAAATTGCGGTAAAGTGAAATAGTGAAGACACTAAAAGATAAAAGATATCTTTTAAGAACTCCTGAGTTCAAATTTAAATTCTGTTTGGGAAAAGCTGGGCTTTGACCAATTTCATTTGTACATAATCTAGCAAGATTGCAGGAATAATACCACAGTTACATGATTATATTGGATGATTGCCATTATTAGGTATCTGTAGTTATGAAATTATTTACATAATTGAAAATTCAATAGGTCAGTTATATGAGTACTTTTCAAGGACCTTATGTAAGATATTACTTAATTATTAAAATGAGAACTTGAGATACTGAAATATATACAATGGGGTTTTCTTCTAGCCTTCACTACAGTTTGGGTACAACTTCCAAATTTTAGATAAAATAGAAATGTTTTTGCTCCAGCAGATTGCCAGACTCAGCCCTGTTGAATAAACTGCTTTCAGGGTGAAATGGGCATTTGCAGAGTAACTTGCTTAGCTAATCCTCCCTGATGTTACGTGGCTTCAAGGGAGAGGCGACTGTAATTCAGATTCTGTAACTTGTTTTAGCCTTGAATAAGGAAATCATTCGAACACCTACACAGGCCATTTGGTTTAATTATTAAAATTTCAAAGCCGTTTGTAAATGGGCTGTCAATATAAGGCCGCCAGGGCTAAAAAGCTGGTGGATTTGTGATGTTAGCTGAGATCAATTTTCATTCTCTTACACATCTCTCAAATCTTTTATTGTATTATTTTCCAGGTTGACTACAGCAAATATGTAGCTGTAAATTTGGCCACTTCTCACCCACACTATGACAGTGCTGGAAATGTTCTCAACATGGGCACTTCAATAGTTGATAAAGGGAAGACAAAATACGTTCTATTTAAGATTCCTTCCTCTGTACCAGGTAAGATATATCTGTTATTGGTATTTTCTAGAAACTTGTTAGCAATTTCTTTTCTTCAAAGGGCAAGGGTGGTGATACAGCTCTGCTAATAACCAGTGGTGTTCATTTTTTTAATTTCAGCTTATTGTGAACTTCATGTTAACTGCTTAGCCTGCCTGGGCATGTGCTCTTACAAAGGCTCACCTTGAGTGCTGTGTAAACAGGGTATTTCAGTAGGAAGAATCTTACATTTAGATGAAGGTTCTAGAACAATTTTTCCTACAGGGCAGCACATATAATTTGAGGCTGTAAATTTTAATTTCTTAGTAAATGAAAATTCTCTTAAAATGCTGATACTACGATTATAGGGAAGCATGATACCAAATGAAACCTAATGTAAAGTTAATTCCTGTCTAACCTGGCCAACACTGGCCCTTGCTGAAACACTGTCCGTTGTTCACAGAGCAAATCACTCGCTCTTTTTCCTTCAAGATAACCTTTTTTTGGTGTGTGGTGGTGTTTAAATCAGCTGCTACTGTGTTGCCTGTCCCTTGTTGAACAATCGAGAGGCCTTCCACAGCTGAAAGATCAGTTTGCAATTTCTAGCTGGGGCTCAAATTTGGGAATATCTCCTTAGAAGTTAGAAAACACAGGGGCATTTGAGCCTCTTTTTAAAGCTGCTGATTTAATTAAACATATTTCTCCTCCATGCTAGAACTTCAGAAGACAATAATCAGTGGAATCAAATCCCAAGATGAGGGGGCTCTGCCTGAATGGATACAACATTGTGATTTCACTGTGTTGTTTCTTGAATGCAAAGTTCTATGTTCACTATACAGGACAAAACAAACCACTTTCTTAACAGGAAAATGCAAATAAAACTGAGAGGAACCTGTTCTTCCCTGCCTGGGAGAAATCCAAGCACGAGTTTGGAATGAAATTTATTAGAAAAATAATTTTAATTTTTATCATTCATATTCAGAACGAGAAAAGAAGAAATCTTGTTTCAAGCACCTGGAAGTGGTTTGCTCCATCCCTTCTCACTCTCTGCTCCACCCCAGCTACTACCACAGCTTTGGACTCTCAGAGAATTACATTATCTTCATAGAGCAGCCCTTCAGACTGGATATTGTCAAAATGGCAACTGCTTACATCCGAGGTGTGAACTGGGCTTCCTGCCTTGCCTATAATAAGGATGATAAGGTATTTTTCCTACTGCTGAGCAATGGAGTCAGGCAGGCCAGTGACCTCTTCCACTCTCTTCTGTTTTTCATCTGGTTCATTCATTTCAGTAGTCACTCTTTTTTTTTTTCAAACCCTGACTTTCACGTTGCACAGTTATTTTTAGAAGCTGTATGTTTTTGAATTCTGTCTCCCGTATCCAGAAATTTCTCAAATAAAGCTGAAGCTCTTGAGAGAGAGGATAGTTTGGCATTTCTAGAAAAACAGTGTGCTAGCAGAGAAATTCCAACCTGCACTAGCATCCGAGACAGATCTAGGTGTTCCTGGTCCAAACAAAATGCTGTCTGTGGTGGGTGAGATCTGCTCCAGGTGCACTGCATGTGATAGAGAGCCAGACTGGTGGAAAAGCCTGCACTGAACAAAAGGAGAGTCTTTCACTGTGGCAACTAAGGGAAAATACTTTTTTCTGAGGATCTTACTTCCACATGCTCTGGGCATCAACACGTGGGACTTGCTGAGGTGCAGGGCACCAGCACCACAGAGACTCTCCACCAAGGCAGATTTATTTAACTTAAAAAGAGAGCAGGGGATTTTCCAGGCTTTTCTGGAAAACTTCAATCCTCAGCCTAGCACAAATAGTAATTTGCAACAGTAAAATGAGCTCAAAGCTGTTCCACACTCATTTTACTGCTGTGTGTTTTGGTCTTCAGGTTGGAACCCCTTGTCTCCTAGCAGCGACCCCTGAGTTCTTAATATCCTTCAGTACAAATACACAGTGATTAGAATGTTGATGGTTACCATTAGAAAACAGTTTTCTAAATAACTATTTGCTGATTCTGAATGGTTTTAAACAATGTTGTCTCTCTTTCAGACTTGGTTTCACTTTATAGACAGGAAGACTAAAAAAGAAGTGTCCACCAAGTTTTATACTGATGCTTTTGTGGTTTTTCACCATATAAATGCTTATGAAGAGGATGGCCACATTATTTTTGATCTTATTTCCTATGCAGACAATAGCTTATATGACATGTTTTATTTAAAAAACCTGGGTAAAGACTTTGAAGAGAATGTCAAGCTTACCTCCATTCCAACCTGCAAACGATTTGTGGTTCCTCTGCAGTATGACAAGGTAGGAAGAAGATGGCTTTTTAACCTGTTCTTTGATCAGTAATTTAAAATACATCAATGTGAATAACAGGTGAATTATTAATTGCCAGCCCTTAGGTGCAAATTTCTGATTTTGTGATACCCAAAGTGTGCAGGAGGTTTGGGTTTTTTATGTCCTGTGAGAAATGGCACTGGGCAGCTGGGCATGGTTATGTGGATCCAGGTTCTGACACCATACTCTGTGGAGCACAGGGATGTGGGGAACATGGAATTTTCTTACCAATGAGATTATTTGTAAAATGCCATCAAACACAAGCAGACATATCCACTTGGCTGTTAACTGCAAGGGCACGCATGAGGTTTTGCACAATCTGTTTCTTCCACTTCACTGGAAGCCCACATACAATACACGCACGCTCCCAGCTGTTGCAACGCTTCTATTGAAATGAGAATATTTAATTTAAGTGTGATATATAAGCAGGAAGAGAAAAGATTTTATCTTTCAGTTTAATTTAAAACATCATTTTACATCACTGTTTGCAGGGAAGATTTTATACTGCCCAGCAAGTTGGGCAAGTTTCTGCCTGATACCTTTGGAATGGATATTACTTTTTCTTTCTACATACTAGAACATTGCTGCTCTGTTCTTGCCTAAGAAACAGCTCTGCAGCAATGACAAAAGATGATTTGGATCACACCAGCTGTTCTGCAATCTTAAGAATTCAGCAGTAGGACATTAAAGAGTCTATCACACCTATTTTTTGCACTTGATTTTTAACAGGTGCAAAAGCCTAACCTTGGTGACTTCTAGTGGAAATCTGATACCTCATTCCTTGAAATCCATCTTCATTCTTTAAATTCTCAAATTTATGGTACTTCTGGACCATAGCCATGTGTATCTAAACCTTTCTAAGTACTCTATGTGATTCAAAATAGTTATTCTATGTTATATTAAAATACTCTGAGTGCAACAAGATTTCTAATGAAAACCTCAGAAGCTAACATGCCATAAGAATGATCTTCTTGAAGCTTGTTTGTTTAGTCCCCAAATTGTTAATATTAATATCAAACCTGATGAAAAATCTAAATTAGAAGCATGTTTTTAGAGATCCATGACTTTTTCAGCATTTGTCTCTTTCAGGATGCTGAGGTGGGTTCTAATTTAGTCAGACTTGCCTCTACTGCGACTGCTGTAAAGGAGAAAGATGGGAACATCTATTGCCAACCTGAAGTACTATGTGAAGGTCAGACACATCCTTTAAATATCTGATGTTGCACCAGTTTTGTATTAATACAGGATTCCAAATCTGATCTCACAACTATTAATATGGCTTGCAAATCTACCCATTACAAGAGTAATTTTAATAAATAAGTCTGTTATAAGTAGTACTTCAGGTTTAGCTGCACTTTATAAAGATTGTCCTCAAAAGAGGATTTTTAACCTTTTATCAGGGGATGATAGCAGGAATATATAAATATGCATTTACCTAAGGTGAAAGTCATTTCTTAGAATGGTAGCCTCCAATTCTATCCCAGCTGTTCACATCATGGATTTATAAAGAAAGAAAAAAATCCAAACCAGAAAAACCCTCATAAATTCCAGTCTAATGAATCCCTAAGAATGAAAAATTGTTGCCTTTTGAACTAACGACTCTGGCTTACTTACGTCAATACCCATCTTCAGCTTCTTAGAAATTCAGATACACAAAATCTATGCAACACCTTTATTAAGTAGTGTCAAGGTTTTTCACAGGGCAAAACTTCCTGAGATTGGTATGTCTATAAAGATGCACTTTTGACTTATTTTCTTCTCTTGTTTGTAAGTCTTGAACTTTATTTTATGCAGGGATAGAACTGCCTCACATCAACTATGACTACAATGGCAAAAAATACAAGTATGTCTTTGCAACAAAAGTCCAGTGGAGTCCAGTTCCTACACAGGTATAATTAACATTTACAAAGTCAGTGTCTTCCCACTGGTGAGTCATTCACATGCAAAGAAACATGGAATGCCTAAATTCTCATAAGGATAAGTTCATGTTGTACCATTTCCCTCATAAAGTATTAATAAACTCAGGCTTCTTCCTCCAGCTTTATATTCCCACAAAGTCTCTTGAAGAGTTACTGAGACCCTCACTTTCCTGCTAAATTGGGCTGGACTTTCTGTGATGTGCCAAGAACTATAAAGGAGAGAGTAGGAAAAAGAAGTATTAGATGCACAGATATATATTTAATATTTTTTCCCTTTAGGAAGCCTAACAGAAAAATAAGATATTGCAACGCTACCTAATACATTTAAAATATTAAAACAACATCTAATTTTGGGGAAAACTTTCTATTTTGCTGGCTAGTTCTCTATTTGAGGTAGCAAATGCCTTGTTTACATGTGCATGATGCCAGGAGACAGCCTAGAGTACAAATAGATTAAAGGGAAAAGTATTTATATTTAAAGGTACGAGTATTATTCAGACAAACTCACTCTTTATGATTCTTGTTGTGTGACTACAAGGCAGCACAAATGGAAGTCACTGTTGGTTCTTGCATATAATTACCACAACTGATTACAAAATAAAGCTGGATTTCTGCATGGTGCAAGAAAATTTATTGCAGCACATATAACAATAACTCAAACAAATCTGCAAGTTCGTGATTTACAGTGTAGATAATCTCTGCTTGACTCAAACATAATAAAAAATGCTGGTAGGAGGATCTTTTTTCACGTCAGTTGCAGTTTAATGAATGCAAGCACAACAACTTAATCCTTAGGTAAAGTCTGTCAGTGAAAGTGCTGTCATCTTGGCTAGAAGAGAGAATGCTTTCATATTCTTCCTCCAGTAATTTGAATAGTTTCACTTTTGTATTTTTTGGCTAAAGATCAAAATGGGAAAGAACAGAACTGTATCTCTATGGGTAGAGAAAAGGCCTTAATGGAACTGAGCTGAAAATGCCAGGCATCCCCTCTGGAGATTGGTTTGGCCACTCAATGGGATGAAAATCCACACTCAGTTCCTTCACTAAAGACCTCCCCTGGTCTGCCCCCCTGGTTTAATCTTTACACCTCACTAGGAACAGCCTTTCTTTCTGGCATGTGTACCCTACTGCACAGTAGAAGGCCTTGAGAAATATGGAAGTAGCAATAAAAGGAAAATAATTCACAGAATAAGAAGATGTCAAGTTTAAATCCTGTTTCCTGCTTTACTACAGAATCTCAGTGAATTGGAACAAGTCACTCAAATATTCTGTGTCTTGGAATCTCTACAGTGAGGGGCATTACTTACAGTGAAGGGTCTCTTGGGATCTCTTAGCATTTGTGAACTACTAAACACCCATAAATGAAAGGTGCAATTGTAATCTAATGAAATGAAATGAAAAGAACATTGTGTGATTATGCAGCCACAAAATGTAACTCCAAAATTTAACATTTTCCAGGTGTTTTTTTCTTGTGATGACACCTGCCTTGACTCTTAGGATTGGTTCCCCCCGCCAGCAGTCTATTCATGTTGTACCTTCAGAAAAAGCCACTGTCATGGTCACTAACATTTTTCTTTTCTTGTCACAACTATTTAGATTGCAAAATTTAATACCCAGACAAAGGAAATGCTCCAATGGGGACAGAACCACTGCTGGCCATCCGAGCCCATTTTTGTTCCCAGTCCTGATGCAAAAGAAGAGGATGATGGTAAAATAATGACAACATTCTGAAAGCTGGGGTTACATGAGTTTCATATTAAATCTTACAAATTTCAATGCTCTTAGTCAAGAAAGCTGGGTTGATGCTTCCTCTGTGAGCTGGGGTTATCTTTTCTGCTTGGTGAAATTTTATATGTTTCTAATTCTTCATTTGTATGTCATAGGTGTTGTTCTGACCTGTGTTGTGACTAGTGATCCAAAGGAAGCACCTTTCCTACTTGTCTTGGATGCTAAAACATTCACAGAGCTGGGTCGAGCCACAGTAAATGTGGATATGCATTTGGACCTGCACGGAATGTTTATACCAGAGCGAGTTGTGAAAACTGAGACTGAGTAAAATCTATTTGTTGTACTTCACAGACTGAGATAACCTTCTACTGAATGTGGGATAATATCCTTCGGGAACAGCCTTCTCTTATGATTAGAAATGACTAATTATAACCTCTTCAATATCTATATATAATCTCTTATAAGAGATAGAAATTACTTTATTATAAATCATTGTATACACAAGTGGTATATCACTTTTCCAAAAGAAGAATTATCAATATGAAGTGGGGCAGGGAATAGGAGACAAAGGTAACAAGAAGTGTTTTATTTGAGTAGAATAAAGCTTTCTGAGCAAATGAAATACTGTATTCGTAGGGTGACGCACGGCATGAATCACACACGTCTGCAGGTCATGTAACTTCCATGGGATGTTGCAAGACTGCAGCTGACAATGAAAGTTGTCTCCTGCCAGAAAACCTCATGTTAAACT
The DNA here is from genome assembly GCA_013397775.1 of Eulacestoma nigropectus. NCBI lineage: Eukaryota > Metazoa > Chordata > Aves > Passeriformes > Eulacestoma > Eulacestoma nigropectus. The sequence continues at coordinate 2,066,473 of VZTE01005256.1, read as the reverse complement.
ATCTATTATGATACCAGTAGTCCATGGCAATGTATTCTCTTGGTGCTTGATTTCTTAAACTCTACCATAACCAAAGTATTATGCTGAGGTGCTACATTTTTTCTTATCCAGAGCCAAAAACCAGCTTTTCTAATAATTTCATGGTGTATTTTTTGCTTTTAAGTTGACGAAACCAAGTAAGTTTATTGAAATAGAGTACACAGTTATATGTAGCATTCAACCATACTTTAGTGACATTCAATCTTAAGCACTTTGTATTTAAATCAGTTTTCCTTGGGCAGAATATCTGCCATGGCATTTCATGTAATTAGATGATTGCATTGTGTAAAAGATAAGAAGAATTGTAGTATTTAATATTGCTACTAGTCTCTGTCAATAGCAGTATGTATGTGAATGAGAGCAGTGCATTTCTAGCAGCACTCAGACACCCATGCAATAAATAGTTTAGAAGAAAGAAATTAGAAAGATCTAATTTAGGCCTCATCTGAACCCCACAGTAACTGAAACTAGAAGCTGTTATTGCCATAACTAAGCATTTGCTTTATGTCTGCTTTGGAGCATCCGTGTTCTCACATGTGTTTCTCATTGTCTGTACCAGATGCTTCCTAATAAAAGTGCACGGCTCTCACTCACGGTCACAATTAAAAAGCACACTTCAACATAAAGTTCAAGTGCCAAGTACAGGGTGACTGGTTGTGTTACAGAAATGGCATTTCTTACCCCCCTGAGTGTATCCCTGATTCAAGGTATTGAGTTTTATTTAAGTGAGAGTTTTTTGCCTTGAATTGTATTTTCTCATTGTAGATGTCTTTGCTGTTGGAGGCATCTTTACTGATGGAGAAAACCAGGTGCACATCCATCCATTTCGGGTGTTCATCTGGTCTGTTTGTATCACCACACAACTCAGGTACCTCTCACTTTGACACGCACATTCTCTAAGTGTCTGTGCTGCTCACAGTGTTTTACAGGTAGGAAAGAATGAAATTGTTGTCACTTACTACCTCCCCACCACATGAGAATCTGGGCTTTGGTGACTTGTTTGAGATTACCTAAGGTGTTTATGGCAGAACAAGAACTGAACCAACATCATCCACTGTTCCTGTCTGCTCTGTAACAACCAGACCTCTGTTTCTCTGCTTAAGTTTTTGCACTTTGTTAGGAAAAAGAATATACAGCCTATTTTTAATGTAAAAAAAGCCCAGCACTGTGGTCAGATCTAGTTAAAATATGCAGGTTTGGGCATTCAAAGGTTTATAAGTTCCATAAAATGGAAATAAACACTTCAGTAAGGTGTGTCTGCAGGAATAGTCACTTTTAGTGTTTTCAAGGCATATTACCTTTAGTATTTAATAGAATTTTATCTTCTAAAGAAGAAACTGAATTCCATTTTTATAAGTAATATGGAACCAGTACTGGAAGAGCAGACTGACTTGTGATATTGACATCAGCTCTGGGGTTGTTTCTTTTCATCTGAAAAAGTTTGGATTTAACAAATGTCCACAAATATATTTCTATACTTACAAGGTGGCAAGGAATCAAAAGTCTAACCATTGTTATAGATTTCCTTCTCAGAGTTTGCCTCCAGAATTTCTTCTGTAGTACTCATAGGGTTGTTTTTGGATGATCACGGGTTTGGATACAGGAGTTACTTGACTTCTGAGGAGCTAATTCTTACTGGTAGAGATGACAGGATAGGGGATACACTCATCATAAAAACAACCTGTAGTCTAAGAAAATAAATGTGTTATTTATGTTCATGTAGAAATAATGCAGAAAATAAATGATAAGAACTTGTCTTGGGTATGATTTTTTAAATGGAATGTGCCATATTCCCTTGGTCAGTACTACACAGGATTTGATTAGCATTGTTTGTATTTAACCGGAGGGGAAAAACAGTGATGTAAATCTGCATTTGCTAATCCCAGTATCCTCCTGCAGCAGAGACAACAGGAATAAAACCATACAGCTAATCACAAATTTGTTCAAGAATGTTTTTAGTGGTTGCAATACCAACCTGATGAAACATTTACCCTGAATATGGTAACACACTCTATCATTTCCAGGCTGACAGAAGCAAAGGGAAATGCAGATATGCTTTGCCAAGTGGCTGCAAGGCTCATAGGGTTTTTTTGATGTGGTAACATGGCACGTGGTGATGAGTGGCATTTGGTTTGCTTCTGACACCCTTTGCTATGAATGAAATCTCAAGGGCCAAAAAGGTTTGATTCTTCTTTTGCACCAATTTAAGTCATAAATTAGCCCAGCAAAATTCACAGAATTATTATAATGTCTTAACACAAATCTAGATTGAGTGACTGCAAATAAAAAATAGTAAAGATAAGTATCTCCATTAAAAGCAAAATACATAGTTGAGTGAGAGAATCAGGCCATGGGTATGCATACATATAATTAATTACCTCGGAGATGCTACAAATGGACCTTGATAGAGTGGTTTGGTTTGTTGTTGTTTTGGTTTGGGGTTTTCTTTGTTAAAGCTTTCATTAAATGGAACAAATAACAAGGTATAACAATTAATTTGCTCTGGAAGTGGGTATCATCTGTTACACCTTGTCCCATTGCCCCACATCGGCAGTAAGAGGAAGCAGAAACAGTGTTTACAAGGACAAGTTAAAAACCAGACATGCAACAATGTTTTCCTCTGGAACAACCTGTGCAGGAGGCAGGGAAACACACCAGTGTCTTTCTTTTCAAGTAACCAGGCCACTCAATGACAGCTTTCACAATAATTTAAACCACTGCTCCCTTGGGTCTGCAATTACCTGAGTATTAATGACAAGCAAAATACATCTTTCCCCTGCAGCCAAGGAGCAGTGTGCTCTCTGCCTTCATTACCCTCAAAGAGAGCTGGGAATGTGTCCTCTGGATCCTCAACCTACACCTGACATCCCGGGTAATTATACCCAAGCCAGAAAAAGTGGCCTTCTAATATTTGTAAACGAGGATGTACAACAACAAGTGTTGCAAAGCTGCTTGTGCTTCATGCACATTACTGTGGGTTTAGGCCTTCTGTCCTACATCCTCTGCTTCTAAAACTCTTGTTCAGAGCTGCACAACAAACCTGGAGCATGGTACTCCTCCCTG
>VZTE01005256.1:1861752-2063298 GCA_013397775.1 Eulacestoma nigropectus | reverse complement strand
GAGCTGCAAACCTTGGCTCCAACAGGGCTGAGCACACTCTTCACCCAGGCCCTGGATGCAGGGTTTGGACTGCTGGGTGATGTGTGAGGATGTCCCAGCTGCAATCTATCTGCAGAACAAACCAGCATTGTGTCCAGCTTGGAAAGAACAAGGCTGCCTTTGTGAAGGCATTACTTTCTCTTTCCTATGGGGTCACTTCCAGATACCCTAATTCGTTTTCCAAGTGGTAAAATTATTTGGAGACAGCATCAAACCGAACAAACGATAGAATTTTGTTCCATTTTGCTGAAATGCAAGTAATAAAAGCACGTGACCCACCACAGCTTCACTAGATCAGGCTGTCTGGAAATGTAATTTTCCCAGTGAAGGGATGGACAGCACGACGCCCATCTGGGTGTTCCGCAGGCTGGGAGATCCCAGTGCTGCTGTGCCTGTCAGCGCAGGGAACACAGCGAGCTGCAGTGCTCCTGGCAGCACCGGCTGGGTGTCTGTTTTAGAGCAGATCACAGTTTGTGAAACACTTTCACTCCGTGCAAATAGTTTCACTGCTTAAATGTTGGATGCTGTTAAGAAAGCAGACGGAATCAAGTAATCTCTTAATGTGCAATTAGGCACGATAATAAACGGCCTAAAATTTACCATGTGAACTGTCCTAAAGAAGATCTTTTTTGCTGGAAAAGGCCACATTTCCAGTGGGCAGCAGTGGAACGGGGCACTGCCACAATGGGTCTCGCTGTATTTAATTCTCGTTCTCTTAATTTTCCTTGTGCCTACACAGGTAACATTCACCTCCAGCTCATGTAAGGGAACAAATAAATAAATAAAAGGCCAGTTTCACAGGATCACGGAATTGATTAGATTGGAAAAAATCTCTGAGATCATCGAGTCCAACCTATGACCAAACACCACCGTGTCACCCAGACCACGGCACCGAGTGCCACTTTCAGTCTTTTCCTTAAACACTTCCACGGATGGTGATTTCACCACCTCCCTGGGCAGCCCGCTCCGATGTCTAATCCCCTTTCTGTGAAAAAATTTCTCCTAATGTCCAACCTAAACCTCCCCTGGCGCAGCTTAGGGGGCAGCTTTCCTCTTGTCCTGTCTCTCGTTGCCTGGACGAGTCTGACCCCCCCGCGGCTCCATCCTCCTGCCAGGGAGTTGTGGAGAGCGAGAAGATCCCCCCCGAGCCTCCTTTTCTCCAGGCTGAGCCCCCCCTCAGCTCCCTCAGCCACTCCTGGTGCTCCAGCCCCTTCCCCAGCTCCGTTCCCTTCTCTGGACTTTCTTCAGTGACATTCCAAAGCCGTGAGGAAGCAAAGCCGAGATTTCCGCGGGCCGTCCCCGCCCCGCCCACGGAGAGGCCGCGGTGCCCGAGGGCCGCCGGGCCGGGCCGCCCCCGCGGGGCGGCGCGGGGAGATGATGCCGGGAGATGATGTCAGCGGCGGGCGGGCGCTCAGCCATGGTGTGAGGGCAGGGACTGAGCCGGCCCGGCCCGGCCCGGCTCGGCGGCGGCAGCAGCACCATGTCGGGCCCGAGCGCCGTGTCGGACCCGCAGCACCCGGCGCGGCTGCTGCGGGCGCTCAGCTCGTTCCGGGAAGAGACGCGGTTCTGCGACGCGCACCTGGTGCTGGAGGGCGAGGAGATCCCGGTGCAGAAGAACATCCTGGCGGCCGCCAGCCCCTACATCAGGTACGGCCGGGCCCGCAGCCCCCGGCCGGCCGCTCGGAGGGGCCGCGCTCCGGGGAGGGGGGGCCGGGGTTATGTAAGGAGCGGGATCCGCGGCGTGTGAGGGCGAAGGAGTCAGGGAAGGCCGGCGGGGGGGATCTGCGGACCCTGGCTGCGCCTCGGCCCGGAGTTGCCCAGGGAGGGTGTGGAGTCTCCCTCTCCGGACATTCAAAGCCCAGCTGGACAGGTTCCTGTGTCAGCTGCTCCAGGTGACCCTGCCTTGGCAGAGGGGCTGGACTGGAGCAGCGGCTGGGCCACCTCCTTCCCTGCTTCCCTCCTTCCCTGCTTCCCTCCTTCCCTGCTTCCCTCCTTCCCTGCTTCCCTCCTTCCTTGCTTCCCTCCTTCCTTGCTTCCCTCCCTCCCTCCTTCCTTGCTTCCCTCCTTCCTTGCTTCCCTCCCTCCCTCCTTCCTTGCTTCCCTGCCTCCGGCCGGTGCCGCCGGGCCCCTCCGCAGGAGCCGTCGTGTTCTCGGCATCACACCGCTGCTTTTCCCAGCTCTGAGAGCCTGTGTCACCCACCAGCGAAAAAATCCCCCCAACAACTTTATTGCTGCCACGGGCTTGGTGTGAACAAGTGACCTCTAAAGAATGAACTGTGGGGATGGTGAGGGAGGTGTCCGGCCGAGGGGCAGCATCCCAGGGGCGTTGTGAGGTGCTGGGCTGTGTGTGTCCCTTGGCCGCACCGACTCAGCACTTCAGCATCATTTTTTTCCTCCTTAATGTCTTTAAGCAAGACAGGGCTCCAGGTGGTGGCCATGGATTCTGAAGTACATCGGCTTCTAAATTAAAAATGAAAATACAGGTTTGTCTCCCCATTGCTTGTGCCTTCACAACATCTAAGAACATCACTTGGAAATTGCCAGAGGGACAAAGCCTGGCTGTGCCAGGATCACTGGCAGCTCTTGGCAGGGATGTCACCGGCATGTGCAGTCAGAACTGTGCCACTTGACAGCAAGTGCTGGAGAGGATGAGCTGCATTAGCACAGTCATGGTTTCTGACTGGCTCCTGGGCTGTGTGTGCAGGGAAAGCCAGGTCATGGAAAGTCCTGCTGACACCAGTTTGAACCCCATCACACTCAGTGCTGACAAGTCCAGTGACATCAGGTGAAAGGAATATACCCTCCACGAGATGTTATGGTACATATCTGCATGTCAGAGCGCGTAAACAAAATGTACAAGTGGTTAATTTCAAAGGGTTTTTAAGTCCACTCATTTACAGGTAATAAAGACATTTGTTTTGTCTTCATGTGTAAAGTAGGAGCAGACCTTCAGTACCATTTAAACACGGGATTATCATAAATCTGTAGCAGACTTTTCGTGCCGTTTGGACATTTCATCCAGCTGCTGCTTCCCGTGAAGTTGTCATAAAATTTGTATTTTTGTGCTAGGTGAGGATGGGGATTCTTTATGTTACAGTCCAAAAAAACCACAACCTTCTGCAGTGTCGTATCATCTGCTTTTAGGCAATATGGTGCTTTGGGTGACCATTGCAATACAACTTCAACATTCTCAAGTACAAAAATAAACTAAAAATAAATAGAATATGAGGCTGTGAATAACTTTTAAATGGCAGTGATCATGCACAGACTTAAAGAAACAGTTCTCTGCGCTGAGCTAGCAGAGCTGAGGTATAAAATGAAATAAAATACACAGAGAAGGAAGATCACCAAGAACTTGGCAAAAAAGACATGGTGGAGCCTATGTACTAATAATTTTTTGTCACTGCTTGTCTTGAGAAGCAGGTTTGGAAGGTTGTGGTGAAAGAAATCAAAGATGTCAAATAGAAATAGGCCATTTATTAATACTCTTCAAACTGCCTGAATACTTTTTAGGTCATTTGCCATCATATTTTAGATGACCATATGCCTGACATTAAGTTTCAGAAGAGTTGCCATAGATGGTAAGAGGTCATGTCCTTGGAAAAACTGCTGCTCTACTGTTACAGCAGGATGAGTTTACAGGAAATATCATTTTTTTTACTGTGGAAAAAATGCTTAACTAAAAGATACTGTAAATTATCCTATGGAGAAGTGCCTTTTCACAGAATTTCATCTTTATGTATTGCATTTTGTTAATCTCTGAAAAATGTACTGGGGAAGCATGGGTTAAGTGTGTGTGAGGAATAAGAGCTCCAGACACAACTACATTAGCAACAAAACTTGTAGTCATTAGAGTTGTGGTTTTTTTAAACTCAAAATTGTTCAGGTTCAAATCTCATGAAGGAACTCATTAGCTATGTGTGAAAGTAGGTTACATGCATTAATATATAAATATGATTAAGTGTGGGGTTGTTTTTTTTTTTTAAAAGCTTACTCATGTCTTCTCCTCGGGCTTTCAAGATGTAAAGAACCAAAAATACATGTACCTGATTCTTGTACAGCACATTAGGAAACACATTTGTGTTACCTACCTTTGCAGAGCCTAATTTTTACTTGCTGCCTGTCTCTCTTCTTTTTGTCACTCCAGGATCTCTCTCTTAGTCCAGCTGGTCTTCACATTGGGTAGATTTGGTCAGGTAGGTTGCCAGTGCTGGAGCACTGTGTTTCCAGCCAAGGGTAATGTTTCAGTGGCTCTTTTTGGAGATGAGTTTAATCTCCACCTTGTACCTAGTCTGTGCAAGTCCCATTTATTTTGAGTGTTGGTTTTTCAAAGAAAATCAGTGTAGGCCTCTATATCTATAACAGTTATTGCAGGAGACACAAGAATTTCCTGCCCCTGTATTTTAAGGGAAGCTGATTCCAAAGCTCTGGTACCACAGGCTGTTGGAGTCTCCAAATGCCAATTGATTCAGGTTGCTCTCATTTGAAAAATTCCAATATAAAGCTCAGAAAAATCCATGAAGTAACTTCAGAAGTAAAACTTGGAATAAAAATAAGTATTTTTGTGAAACTTGAAGTGGGGCAGTGGAAGTCTGAGTTGGTGTGGTATTTTCAGTGTCTGGCTGTGTCATTATGTGCTGTGGCTGTGGGCAAATTGGTGGGCAAGTTCAGAAAGTGTAGGGTTTGCATGAATGCCTAGTTTAGGGTGTGAGTAGGAAAATAAGTAGGCATGGACTTTGTGAGGGGGTGGTTGGGTGTGAGCAGAGTCTGTGTGTGCTGAAGGATTTGTGCAGCCACAGAGAGAGGAGCGTTACCTGTTTTTTAGTTTTGCATGGAAGCTGTTTGGCTGACTGGTTATGAGTAGGACACTTGTAAATTATAGTGATGTGTTTTCCCACTAGTTATTTGGCAACTGGATTATCCATGCAGCTCAAAGATAGCAGCTTCAGTGGGGAGAGGGCAAAAGACTTGAAGTGGCACAGAAACACATGGAAGTGTTATTGGTGTCTTGACTCTCACCTGCCTGTCTGATCCATAGGGTGGCTTCTGCAAGTACAGAACAAATAATAAAGGCCTGTTTCATTTTCAGATTTTCAGTCTGTGATGCCAGTAAGACTTTTAATTTTTGTGGCAGTTTGGTTCTTGAGGTCTTGCCTCAACTGCTTGATGCCAAGTGGTTTGTAGCTCTTTCAAGGCAGTGAGGTCTGGGGTGGTTGTGTGAATTCCTACAGAATTCTCTTGTATGTACAGGTTTATCTAATCCCTCTGTGTGCCCCTGCAGCAAATCCTGCCATTTACAAAGCACAGAAGTCTCCCTGCATATCTCTAACATCTTGTGGTATGTTCCTGAGCCTGAGAGAAGGAAGGTTCCTCAGGAAGAAACCGCCACAGGACAAAGCATGGTTTGGCTCAAGGTGATGTTGCTGTGCCTCCCAGAGCAGTTATACTTGAGCCAGGTTAGCTCTTGGTTTTCTCTTCTGTAACAAATCAGCCAGAAACCTGCACTTTTTTTGGTAGCACTCTTCATCCTGGCAATTGCCTTGACGTAGATCCATTGCCCTGGTTTAATTTATTTAGTTTGAGAGCCTGGTGTAAATTACGGCGGTGTAAGAGGGCTTTTACCAGAACAAACCATGCTTGCACTAGTGAGTTTGGCCTGAGTTGTGGCATAGATCCGCCAACCTTTTATAGGATAGATTGGGTCCAAGCATTCCTGGTATCCTCAGCAGTAGCAGCAGATGTTCCCATCTGAACAGATCTGTCACTGTCTGGCATGAGTTGTTCCTGGCCAGCTGAAACTTGCAACTCTTTATATTTTGCTCGCTTGCTGTCTGCTTGCCTGGATCACAGGGAGCATGTGGGAGCTACCTGAACAAAGAGGATATTTAAGCCCATATTCTTAGACAAAGTTAATGTTGTTACGCAGGGATTGTGCTGCTGCATTACAAATTGAATTAAGACATTCTTGTTACCTCAGCAAGTTTTGTCTTTGATTTTCACGCATCTGCGTGAGCAGTTTACAGATGGCTGTATGTGTTCTATACTGTTCCCCAAGGCTTTTCAAACTCAGTAATGGACCAGTAATCATATTCAAATCTTTTCTCAGATGACCATGATATAACTAAACAAGAGTGTAAAGGTAAGGTTAAGTTCACTTTATTTTTATCTACTTATAAATAGCTGTACTGCTTGTAAATAGGTTTTGGTCAGAAATAACCTGCCAGCATTTGCTTCTTCTCACCTGTCCTCTTCAACCTTCTGACATCCCTAAAACACTGCAGACCTTGTAAGACCCTGCACAGCCGCGGCCAATGCTGAAATAGATTCCATGGAGGTGTGGCAGGACGTGCCCCCCACCACTGAACTCCTGCCCTTTCCTCTGTGTGCTGGCACTGGGAGCATTTGCAGTTGTCACGAGGGGAGCCTGCTGGGACACCATGCCTGTGTGAGTGTGGCTGGGAGCATCCCTGAGTGCTGGTGTGGGAGGTGGGACGGGATGTCCCTCCTGCACCCTGGAGGTGCGACTGGGGACATCTTGTTACACCTGTTGGACAATGAATATTGTAGAGCGAGGTCAAATAGGAGCCAACACATGCCAGTAGCTTCTGCTGCTTATTTCCTGGTACCTGTTTGGTTTTTGCTGACACTTACAGAGACCTTCTGTAGTGTTTTAAAACTTTTCTTTGCTTTGGGATGAGTACTGAAGTCAGGAACACAAATGGCAGATGGAGCTGGGAGCTGTTTTGTTGTCAGGACCCCGTGCTCCAAAGCTCTGGTTTAGCCAAATCATGCTGTGCTTGTGCCAGGGCTTGTTCCCTCTTCACTGGGTGTGCAGGGCAATGTTATGGTAACTGCTCTGTCAAGGAAGGCTCTAAAACCATTATTGTCTTCAAAGTTTCTTTTGAGACGTTTGTTTCTGGCAGTCTCCTGGGAGCTTTGGGGGCTGCCCTGGCAGTAGGAAATCAGGAACAGATCAGGCCAGAATTTGCTTCCAGACTTTATGAGCTGTTTTTTAAATTAGGCATAGTTTTGTTTTGGTTTTGATTTTTAAAAAATTAAATTGAAATGCTGCCTATTATGCTTTAGTGGTAGACAAGTTGTAAAGTCTCTGTAACTTTGAGAGGCAATAAATCAAAATAGTTGCCTTGGCCAGAAATTCTCTGTTTGGCACAACCCAGAAGTGCCTACATGCACGTTATGTTTGGATAAGCAGTTGAGGGGCAACAGTGATAAAGGTATGTTAGAGGTTTATGGTTTAGAAAGGGATTTAGAAGTCACTATACCAGGCTTGAATGGGGAGTTGTTAATTATATTCCTGCTCCAACAAGCCCCTAGAGATGGCCTGAAGGGAAGAAGCCATAAGGCTCTTACCCAGCCCAAAATAGTGAAAAAAAATACAGTCGAGCTGCTGCTACACGTCAGGCAAAGGCAGAACTGGGAGTCAGAGCATCTTGTTTACCCAGGAGAACTAGAGATGAAATTTTTTGTCCTTTCTTTGTATCTGGAGACGCGCAGCTCATCTGCGTGCCTGACATAAAAGGCGAGATGGGATGGAAGGTGTGGCAGGATGGGGCTGCTTGGGATGTCTGGGTAATATATACTCTGTAGGTTGCCTTTACGCTTGCGTTAATTGCCTTGTTTGGCAAAACTTTTATGATTAAAAGAATCTTTTTTATTAATTTTTTTTTTTTTTGCTTGATTTAGAGTGTGTTTTGTGGCTGGAACAGGGCTGCTCTGCAGTTGCTGACCTGTCTGGAGCTGATGAGTCTGAAATGCTTGATTTGTGTTTTGGTTTTTTTGGTGGTGTTTTTTTTTAATTCTTTGAACCTGTTTTGTTTGTGTTGGTCTCAGCTGCAGTTACTAAAGGAACTTCTCCCTGGTGTGGACTGGCAAATATGAATGGTAACTAATGGTTTGAAAAGATTTGTTTCTTCACTCTCTGTTCAGACTCTTATTCTGAATATTGTACAGAGGTTTCTCTCTGTCCTGGTACTGAGTACCAGTGTAGTGCTACCTATGCACAGGAGAGTCTCCACTGCTGTCTTTGCCTCTCATATTTTATCAGGAGAGTCTCCACTCCTGTCTTTTCTTCTCATATTTTATCTTTGCCATGGCTTAATATATCCAAAAAACCAAAATAAATCACTGCTTATGAACAGCTCTGAAATTCCTTGTCCCTGTCAAGGAAGTATGTCCTTAATACCATGGGGTTAGTGGCTGGTTTATGTCCTCAGGCACGTTGGTTTACATCCCCTGGATGATGTGGGCTGCCTGGTGCAGCTCTTGTTTGTGGACATGGTGAATGCTGTGCATTGGAGACTCCTGTGCTGATGAAATCCATGTTCCTGGTTCCTTTTTCCTCTTGGCTGTGTCATTGCTTTCTGTGAAAGTCTTGCCAGATCTGTGTTTTCCAGCTCTGGGCATATCGAGAATTCTGGTGCTTCCCTCAGCTGGATTCATCCAAACATCTTCCAGCTGTTCCACAACACTACTCATGCACTTAACAATTTTGTCCATTTGACTTCATACATACCAGCAATTACGAAAATCTTTCTCTAACTCTGTTGCTTTTTCCTCCCATGTGCTGTAAGGATAAGTGAGGTATGAAAACCTGGTTAATCCAAGTTTTCCCAGCAAATCTGTTGGTGTTTTTTAAATAATAATATTAGTAAGTTACAGGGATATTTGGGTTATTAGTCACATGCTACACAGCATTGCATTTCTTAAATATATTTAACAGCAAATTTAGCAGCACAGATACGGCACTGTACTTGTTTCTTCTAAAAAAGCATTTTTAACAAGTTTAAAAGCAGAGTTAATTTGAAAGAAGACATATTTCAAGTAAGACACTCTCCATTTCTTGGCTAAAAACTCTATTTCAAAAATGTCTTCCCTTGTTTTTCTGAGTTCTAGTTCCAAACTGCTACCTAAAAAGTGTAACACTGCTGGGAATCATCAGTTCAGTGAGTGGACTAGAGTGTCAAGTGGAGCAGAAAAAAAACCCCAACCACCCAAACTGCCTTTCCAAATCCAGTGGCAGGTGTTTCTGTCACAGGAAGATCCATCACAGATGAACAGCCAGCTGCTGAACCAGGTCCACTCCACCACATCACAGATGAGCCTGAGCTGTGCTTTGTGCCATGCACAAGGTGCACGAGCCACAGGTGCCCAGCAGCTCATCTGCCTTGCTTGTGTTTGACTTGTTTGCAACCTCAGCTGGTGCAGTGTCTTGGTTGTTATCCATGCTGGCTAAAGAAACCCAAAGTGAAATGAAACGTCAGGTCCTTGGTGCTGCTGAAAACTCCCAGGGTCCGTCCTTGGGCACAATTTGTTGAGTGTGTGTTCTATCTACTTAGGGCTAACTCACATGTTTAGGCAAGACACGCTGGTTGAGGGTAGATTTCCAATTTAGATTACAGCCTAGCTCTGGATGAGCTCAGTGTAATCAGGGTAATTTCAGACTTTCATGGTAAACAAGCTCTTCATTGAGCAAAGCCCATGAGCCCTATACATGTCCCCTGTGCTGCTGCTGAAGGAATTGCCTTGTTCCCTTTCTTATAGAAGGGGAGGGAAGCCACATTTTTGTCTGACTTAAACTTTTCAATAGTTGAAAAAACTAAGTTATGTGTCATAGTTTTTGTTTGTCTTAAAGCAAACAAAGCAACTTCTGCAAGTTTTTGTGCTGAGCTGTTAGATAGACTCCTTTGCCTTGAGATCTGAAGTTGGAGTTACAGATAATCTTAAGGAGAGAGACACAGGGAGACATAGGAGAGGCATAGCCAAAATCCTCTGAGAGCTGGCACCCTTTGCAGGGCGTGGTGAAGACTGGCTTTTATGTGTGATGCTAAAGGCCAGGGTGCGACCTCAAAAGAAACCTTCTGATTTGGTTGTAAAATATCTTTTTGGAGGATGGCGGTGGGTGGAGCGAACTGCTGCATCATGTTTTCATGTCTGACCTGTTTAATAATGTGATTATTAAGGGGTTTTTGTGCACGTAGAAAGACTAGCCTTTATGGGAGAAAATGGTGCAGGGATAAAGGCAGACAGATGAAAAACTTCACCATTAAAATGGTCAGTCCTAAGTAGGACTTAATTAGATTTACCATGGAAAGCTTGTACTTGAAAGACTCAAACTCAAAATAAGGAAGCCCAGACCAGGAGACTAAATTGACCTTGTGTTTGCATCAAAAGCAGATTTTTTGTTTTCTCCTTAGTGGTGCAAAATCTCCAAGTACTCACTTGCCATTTTTGGGACTGAGTCATCCTTGTGAGCATGTTTTAGGTTTGGTGCATGTCTTTGCTGGAAACATTTGTTGGAGGTCCAACTTCATTTTAAAATGCTGATGCTCTCTGGAGAAGGCCAAAACACTGGTGCGGGTAAAGGATAAATCATCAAACCCCAATTTTTATTGCCCTTTGATTTGGAAGGATGGCTTTGCCACTTGAGTATTAAAGTTTGCTAGTGTGGCAATACTGGAAAAGCGTGTGTAGGCCAGCCCTTATGGTTAATCTGGAGCAAAATCATTAATTTGGGAAGACAGCTCCTTTCCAAAAGACAAGTGTCTCCCTCTCGTCTCCTGCAGTCTGGTTCCTGGCACCCTGCAGTGTAAGTAGGTCAGCGAACTGCATTTGCACCGCCGTGACGTGAGAGCAGGTAAAAGTTTTGTGTTGCAAAGCATCAAACCCAAAGCGTCTGTCTCTTGTTTCCCAGATTTTTTGATGGCTGTTCACTGTAAATATCAACAACCTGCTTGTGGTGAATGTGGTCTGGAGCATTCTTGTAGGCACAGTCTTTGCAGACAGGTGTTTTCTTTACTTGTTTAGGTTCCAGTACACCAGCACTCTAAAGGATTAAAGCTTTCCAAGAGTTGTGCTCTTGTTCTCTTTATAACTTATGTGACCATTGTTAAAGCACATCAGTTGCCTTTTCTTAATAGTTTACAGATAAGGCAGAGATTTTAAAGATGAAAATATTCACGCAAAATTATGTCTGACTCAGGAAAGCAAGTGGTGGTGGTGGTGGCCAAGTTGTTCATTTAAATTTTCATTTTGTTTGTTGTTTTGTCTAGTTGAGTTTTTAAAAGTGTTTATTCCCCTCTTGTAAACTTTCAGCTGTGAACTGTAAGAAAACCAAGTTTTCAGACACATGGATTTTTTTTTTTCAATCTGCTTCTTATAAATCTTAACTGTCCCACAACAGTGCTTTCACAGGGATTGACTGTAAGGTTGGAAGTATGGTTGTGTTTTGATTTGTTTTGCTCTTTTAAAATGACAGTATTTGGAAGATCCATCTTAATTTTAACAAGAACTGTGGACAGTGTTAATTTACCTGTTGGTTTGCTTTTTGCTTGCAGGGTTTTTTTTTATTATTTGAATCTGTTTTATGTCATTAGGTGTAAATTGTCATTCCTAGCAGTATCAGTATCAGTTCTTGAGCCCTTGTTTTCATTTTGAGGATTCACCTTGCTTATACTGCTTACATATACAGACGAGGTACTGGAATTTTTATCCTCATTCTGCCTTATGTAGAGCATTTGAGATGACTCATTAGGATTATATTCCTTAAGTGATGTGGAACAGCAGATTCTAAATTTGTCACACAGACAACATGAAAACACAACATCAACCCATTTGTTCTTCTGCCACTGGCTCAAGGTGTTGTGTGTGCCAGCAGTTTTCCTATGAGGCACAAGATGTTGGGGTGGGTGTTGAGGATTTATAGAACAGTTTATGTTACAGGAAGCAATTTCAACTTACAATCATGATCTTAATTAAAAAATGGAAAATATTGTATTAAAACATGTATGGAGTCAAGTTGCTCAAAATTAAATTAGTTGAGAAAACAGGATGAAAAAGTTGCCTTGTTTCATTTCTTCCAGCTCTGTCTCAGCTATTCTCTGCTCCCAACTCATGGGGGTTTTTGTTGGCTGGGAGGGTTATTTCCTTCTAGATCTTGTTGTTCTGGTCTTCTATCTGAATTAAGGAAGACTGAGGCAGCCTTTTCTGCTGTGGTTTGGCAGGTTGGAGTGCTTTTAAAGTAATTAGAAATGTTGTCCGCAGTAGGAAGCTGTCACATGCCTGTGTTAGAGGCAGCTGTGCTGCAGCTGGCACATCTCTGCACCTTGGGCTGCTGCTTGCCTCTTCCAGCTCTCAGCCACACAAATCACAGGCTGAATAAATCACCCTGAGGAGGAGTGTGGCAGAAAGAAAGCATCCTCCTTTGGGATGCTGACAGATTGGAAAGCCTCTGCTTAAGCATAGCTGGTAACTTATTTTCTAAAGTGAAATTTGGTAGAGGGCAAGGGTTAAGTATTTCTCCATGTGCTGCCCATTGTCTTTCTGCGCTGGGAACAAACATATTTGGAAACTTTCTCGTTCTGTCTCTGTGTGTTATGACAGGGATGCCCAGGCCTCGTTTTGCTGGTGGGGTGTGCGTGCAGGTCACAGCTGGTGCTGGGTGATGCAAGAGGAGATGTGGCTCCTTGCCCTCCGCTTGCACACCTCCTGCTTTTCTCTCCTCCTTCAGCTCTCTTTCCATCTGGACTCACGATTTTTTTTTTTTCCTTAAACTTTTCCAGCCCCAAACCTGGTTATAATATGTCCTTGCATCATATTTTTCCTCCCCTCTTCCCAACAGCCAGTAGCTGTTCTGCAGTTTTGATGTGAGTGACAAGGAGTACCTCCATCTGCCTTTGGGAATGGCTCTCTTGGCATAGCTCAGAAGTACTTGTACTGAAATAAATAACCTTGTATTTTATTAACCAACGAAGTAAAATCATGTGACAGATGGATCACTGTTGCTTCCCATGACAGATGATAGGAACAAAAGTTAATCTGAACTGAGAAGCATTTTCATAAGGTGAATGTTTGCCTACATACAAGTGTCTGTAACTTTGAAATCGTTTGATTTGTTCTCAAGGTTCTTTTTCTGCTTTTACTTTGTGTTTTGGCCTTGCATCAGGGGCTAGGTCATTTCTTTTCAGATTACCAACTGTTGATGCCTGAAAAAGTACACAGTAATTAGAACATCTAGCCTGATAAGACCCAAAAACTCTGAACAACACTTTCTTGTTACCAGGAGGCGTCAGTGTAAAGTCCGCGCAATAAGGTGATTTAGCTTGGGTGTGTACAGGTGATGCTAAGATGAAAGTTAGTGATAAATAGCACAAGTCCTTTCCCTAATCTCCTCATTAGTTCTGGCATCAACATGCTTATTATATGCCTTGGACCTATTTTAAGCCCCACAATGTGTTGGACTGCCCAGGTTCTGTGTAGATACTGCTGTGTATTTGATCATAACAGCTATTCCAGGGATCACCCAACTGACTGCCTTTTTTGCAGAAGGTAGCCAGACACTGTGAACCTTGATACATTTTATGTTAAGTTAAAAGAAAACACAGTTTCATCCCAGGAAACAAGAAGTGCTTTTGGTTACAAACCCAGAAATCGCGTGTACACGGAGATGGTTTGCATAGATCTAGAAATGTGTGTAAAGAAGCCTTTGCTCTGTTAGAATTGAAAAGGCATCTTTCCCTGTGTGTGTATGCTCTGTGGCTCCTTTGGAGCTTGTAGACATGAAAAATGCACACTGCACATGGGCAAGGATGGCTGGAGTTGAGGTACACGTACGTTCTGCTGGAAATGTACACTTGGGTTAGGAGTTTTCAGCTGACAAGCTGTAAATCAGTGCCTGCTATTGCAGCATGCACCTTAATGGGAGTCACATAATTTTCCTAATCTCCTTCCAAGTGTTAGGAAATAAACAATTTCCTCATCCATGCCACGCTGTTGTTGTTGTTATTTGTATTGTAACTCGTGCCAGGTGCTGTACAGGCAGGGTGAAGCAGCTCCAGCCCTGGTGCAGTGGTACATGGGCACCCGAGCATCGCTATCTCCGGGTGTTCTGCAGAGTAGAAAGGGGATGTGAAGACAGGACCACAAGTCTGATGAACTAAAGGGCTAAAATTACTGTCCTTATTCACACTTAAAAATAGCTCCTTACAGACTAAGGTTTTATTTGATGTGAGTTACAGCTTATTTTGTGAGAAACTAATTTATTCCGATATGAGTAAGTGAGGCAGAATCTGCCCTTAGCTAAGACCTATTTATGTATTTACTTAGCATGAGTGTGGATAGCAGGAGGCTGTGACAAACTGGACACACTTTCAGCTTAGCAAAGCCACAGCTTTTCACATTAAGAAACTGATTCTATCTAAGGATGTAATCAAATGAATGTTAAAAAGTTTTAAAAGCTTTTATTTTAGTGTGCTGTGGTATAGATGTAGGTCACTATATATACACACAGGTAGTGAAACAAACCTTCTTGTCTTTATATAATGTATTCTTACTGACCAAAAGGTGGAAAAATATGTTAAAAATGATCTTTTATTACCTCTCATGACCATTTGCACCAGACTGGTGGATGCTGCTCCCTTTTGAACATTTAAAGTTGTCTCTCCTGGAAGAAGTGTTTGCACCGACAGCTGGGGGAAAGCAAAGTGTCTGCTGTGCTATTATTACTTCCTCACCTTTCCCCCTAGCCCCCATCATTCTATTCACAGGCACATCACAGTGCTCCTGGTATGTTTAAAGGGATTGCTCGTAAGTGAAGTGTCCACTGATGTAGATGAATATTTAAAGCTTTGCTGAGCAGCACATGAGCTGTTTCCTGCAACTGTGAGTGCATGGCTTGGTTACAGCCAGGCATAGCATTAGGCTGATAACATCATAAACTACACAAAATGGTAATGCAATCCAAATGTTTGTGCTGCCAGTGAATATTCTGATCGCATCTGCCTAATTCTAATTATTTCTTTCTTGGTAAAAAAAGTTTTGGTTTTGTTTTGCTTTGGGTTTTTTTCCGCCTTTATCAAAGCAAATTCTTGTGTTTCATCTGTCAGCAGAGCTGCTGTTCTGTTGGAAGGGCTGAGTGAAGTTTTTGAATGCTTGTGATGAATGAGCTGGGATAAAAAATACTTTGGCTCTTTGATGGCCTGGGTAGTTTGCAAGGCTGACATATTTGTTCAGTTTGCAAATATGGTGAGCAGTATCAGAGGCCATACCTACATGCTAATTCAAGAGACAGTTTTCCCATCACATTGGAAGGTTTTAACATCTCTGTTGTAGCTCAAGTGATCCATAGCTAGTGCTTATTTCTTCAGAAACAGAGCAAGCAATGCCCATATTTTGAACTTTCCTCATTTTATTTTCTCTTCTCTTAGGACAAAATTGAATTACAATCCTCCAAAGGATGATGGCTCAACGTACAAGATTGAACTCGAAGGGATATCTGTTGATATCATGAAAGAGATACTAGATTACATCTTCAGTGGGCAGGTATGGTATTAAAAAAACCATAAACCTCAATTGGACTATTTGGCAAAATAGCGTGGGTTTTAACACAGCTATCCTGAAAGATGTTTAAAGCTTTGTGATAAAACTTCTGCATAGTGGGGCTGTGCATGTGAAGTAGAGGCAGTAGGCTCTGCAGGAGATGTCTCTGCTCTTCCTGTGCAGCAGGGGAGGACCTTAAAATTTAGAGTCAATGTCAAATACTTGTATTAAAATTGGTGGCTACCTTCAGTAACCTGCTTTAAAACAGGCAGTGTTTGTCAGCTGTGACAGAGGACTGGTTTGGTAGCCACAGAGATGGAGACCCCATCACTGAGCATTACGGTACACCAGGCACCCTCCCTCCCTGCCCCTTGTGCCCACCTCTCTGGCCTCTTGTCAGATCTGCCTGCCAGGAGCCTTAGCAGGAATTAAAGTTGGTGTGTCTGGTTGATTTGGAACCAGATTGAGATTGCTGAACGAATTTAACTTGCATCAGACAAAGAAAAGGCAGATATGGCTTGAAATTAATTCCTGCATGTGCGTTTTAAAAAATTATTTATTTATTACAACAAAACTCATTTTAGGTTCCTGGATGAGATGAGCAATTTTATGGTTGGTTACTTCAGGGGAAAAATTTCTGCTCCTCGCCTTCTGTCAAGCAAATGCCTTTCCATCCCTGTGTTAATTAATAAATGGTTAGCAGTCATATCAGTTTCTCCTAATTTTTATATGGGCATTAATACTCCATTTTTCAGCCACTGAGAATGGGTGTAATGAGTGCGGGCATGTCATGGGACAAATGAGTGATAGTAGCTATAACTTCTAAATTAATTCTTGCAGATCAGGCTAAATGAAGAAACTATCCAAGATGTGGTACAGGCAGCTGATCTCCTGCTGCTTACAGACTTAAAAACTCTCTGCTGTGAGTTTTTAGAAGGTTGCATAGCTGCTGAGAACTGTATTGGTATTCGGGACTTTGCACTGCACTATTGTTTGCATCATGTTCACTACCTTGCCTCAGAGTATCTGGAAACTCACTTTCGAGATGTCAGCAGCACAGAGGAATTCTTGGAACTGACTCCTCAAAAACTGAAAGAAGTGCTGTCGATGGAAAAGCTCAATGTTGGAAACGAAAGATACGTCTTTGAAGCGGTGATTAGGTGGATTTCTCATGATTCAGAATCCAGAAAGGTGAGGACATCCAATTGTTTGTATTTTGAACATGGTGCAAATCGGAGTGTTTATTCTAATCAGTGGGAACTTGAAATAGATCTATTTCTTTCAGGATTAATCTTGCACTTACAGAATTAATTGAGTTTTGCCTGAAATGCAGACCATGGGTTTGCAGTAAAAGGGTGAAAACTGTGTTGATGATATATCATCTGCTGCCTTTATTATTTAGTAGGCATTAAGAAAAAAAGCACCATTTTGACATTTGATGTTATGATCTTGTTTATGTGGTGAGAAAGCAAGTAGCATGTTTACAGGGAAACTTTGAGGACTTGACGCATTTTCTTACTAACGCTGTGTTGTATAGTTTATTACTTGCCAGTACCAAAAACTCTCAAGTATTTGCTAGACACAGAAGCATCTGCATGTCCGGGTGCCTCAGTGCTGTGGGTGATTCTGTGTCACTGCTGCCTCCCCCAGGTCCACATGAAGGATGTCATGTCGGCCGTGTGGGTGTCGGGCCTGGACGCGGCGTATCTGCGCGAGCAGATGATGAGCGAGCCGCTGGTCCGCGAGATCGTCAAGGAGTGCAACAACATCCCCCTGACACCCCCGCAGCAGGGAGAGGCCATGCTGGCCTCCTTCAAGCCCCGGGGCTACTCCGAGTGCATCGTGACTGTCGGGGGGGAAGAGCGAGTGTAAGTGTGCAGTGGCATCACAGCTGGTCCCAGTGCCAGCACTCATGGCAGTCTGAAAACACGGCGTGGACAGGATATGTGCCCCTATTGCTTATCACTCTATCGTTGGAGTTTGTTTTAGGTTGGTCAGACACACCTAAAATACCTTTGGGAATGATTCAGCAATAAATAGTTATTTTGTTTCTGACGTTCAACGTGTACTAAGCTTAGAGTAGGGTTGTTTGTTCAGTAACTGTTCGCTGGTTTTGTTTAAACTAAATAGACTTAGGCACAGAACATTGGAGAAACACCTTTCTGATGACCTGAAAAGCATCTGTAGCGAAACTTAGAAGTAATGAATGTGTGCTTTAAACTGTTTTGTTTATAATAGATGTGGTTCCAAAAGAGAAGTTATTATTGGTGCATCTGAGATAAGGTGAAAATTCCTGTTCCACACAATAATCCCTTTCTTTTCTTGAGTACCCCCTGCAGCAGAAGGGAGGGTTCTATCCTGTTTAAATAAATTTAGCATTTAGATGTTAGCTCTTAATAGAAGTGTTGTAAACCACTCAGATAACATTTTGCATGTCAGTTTGTGAATCACTTTACTCGGACATTACTAATACTCTCCATCAGTTCTTCTTAGCTTGTTCAAAGTTCATAAAAAAGGTTACAGGCAGATACAGTAGGAATGAAGTGAATCAGCTTTTTATGTCTCCAAGTCTGTACGAACTCAATTTATGTGTTTGGTTTGGGGGTCTTCTCCTTACCAGGGAAATGCCACGTGATGAATATACATGAAAACAAGAACGAGCAAGCTTTGGACACAAGGTGTTAACAGTGAACTTGTAAAACTCTGTCTTGTCTTTCTGTTTTTGTTTGTTCCCTCCCCACCCTGTGTTCAGATCACGGAAACCAACCTCAGTGATGCGGTGTATGTGTCCTCTTTATGATCCCAATAGACAGCTCTGGATTGAACTTGCTCCTATGAGTATTCCAAGGATCAATCATGGAGTATTGTCAGCAGGTAAAGGGGAACTTTGTCTTTGTAAAGTCAATGTTATGAAAACTTACCAGTGCCTCAAAATCTGAGATACAGCTTATAATAATATATTTTCTTCAAGACTGACTGCACTGGGGTTATTTCATGCTTCCCCTTTGTCTGCCCAAAACTGTACTTGATTCTGTGAAAACCCCTGTCATCTGAGTGTCTTAAAATCACTATTCCTGCAACATTTTGTGGGAATCTGCTACATCTGTCTCTTCAGGAGTATTTCATGTTTTAAGTAAATTCTAGTTGCTGCATCACTGAATATGTTGAAGGGTATCTGCAGGGGTAGACTTGAGTCAGATGTAAATACGTGCTTTGCCTTCTCCAGTCCAGAGAAGTGACTGGTCTGAATCTCTTGGTGAATTCCAGAATACAGCTCACCAGTCATGTTGTTTTGCTCAGTGTGCGGGTGTGAGTCCTCTTCTTGAGAGTCCTGTTCTTAAGATCATGTTACATTTTGTTTTACAGAAGGATTTTTATTTGTGCTTGGTGGTCAGGATGAAAACAAGGGAACGCTAAGCTCTGGAGAGAAATATGATCCAGACACCAATTCATGGAGTTCCTTACCACCAATGCATGAGGCAAGATCTCTATCTAACTGTTGGGATTTAAGTTTTTACTTTGGCAAAATGTTCCTTTTCTTCTGCAAAATTTTATTCTGAATCTCCAGTCGCTTGCATCTTACACATTCAAAATCATGCTACAGACTGACTTCTGTTTATATCCTGTTGTTCTTGTGGTCTGATGCTGACTGCTGGATCTGGAAAAACTAAACAATTGGTGAAGAGCTAACTGTAAGATGAACTACAAAATTTCAGGAATTTCATAATGAATCAGTCCTATAGTATACTTAATGTTCTGCGTATACTGGCCTTCTAAAACAAGAGACCTCTGAGATGGACAAAGGGATCGGACTGTGCAGAAAAGATGGACAGAGGACTGGCCAACATACAGAACTTGGCTTGCACAGACATATTTAGGTTTGGTTTGAGTTAATGCTTCCTTCTTCATAATTACATTCCATCAAAAAGTAACAGTTTGTTATTTGTAAACATGTATCCTTAATACACCTGTGTTTTTATCTTTGTAAATCAGCACAGGGTGTTTATTAAGAAGTGGTTTAACCACAGGATTTTCCTCTTTGCAATCTCTGGTTGACAAAGGCATGTAGATTTGGCTAAAATTTTAGTTAGGATGCATTAAGTTTCCTGCTTGTGATATGTTTGCTGTGAGACTGAGGGGTAGCTGGGCTCATACGTACAAAATAGAAGAGCTGCCTTTGCACAGAGAATGAGTCCAAGCTTTGCTGCTATAGAGACCTGAAAGCAACAGCTTCATTGTGGAGACCACCACTATGGGAACTGAAATAAGGCCAAATTCTGTTCTTAGATTTCTGTGTGGTCTCTTTGGCTTCTGCTGCTCTGCTTTTTTTTTTTTCTTTTTCTTTTAATACACTTTGTTTTGTTTAGTTGATTAAATTAATAATATTTTGCTGGACTTCACCATTAAAAAAAAAACAAAACAAAAGCCAGGCATAATACCAATAGCACTTTGCAGACAGATACTTTGAAAAATAAGATTGTATTCATTTATTCACAATGGCAGTTATGTTTTTCAATGTTGACTTTATTGATATTCCTTAGGCACGACATAATTTTGGTGTGGTAGAGATTGATGGGATTCTGTATATTCTGGGAGGTGAGGATGGTGAAAGGGAGCTGATCTCTATGGAGAGCTATGATATTTATAGCCGGACCTGGACCAAGCAGCCAGACTTGACCATGGTTAGAAAGGTAAAAACCACATCCTGTATTATTGTGTTACTTCTTGTTAAATAATCAATGTAGATACATGTATGTATATATATATAAATATATATTTTAACCTTTTGCTTCAAGTAGAAGCTGTAGCAAATAGTCTGAAAATGAAATGAGAGTGAACAGCTTCTCTATTTATACACCAAAACAAAACCGTGGCTGAGCATTTTTATGGCTGGTGTTGTTCGACATGTGGTACAGGCAACCCAAATGCCTCTGTGTGTGTGTACAGATAGCTTTGAGCTCTCAATATTGTGCATTTTTGTGACATTTTAGATATATTTTTCTCTTTTTCCGTAAGATTGGCTGCTATGCAGCTATGAAGAAGAAAATCTATGCAATGGGTGGAGGCTCCTATGGAAAACTCTTTGAATCTGTGGAGTGTTACGACCCCAGGACTCAGCAGTGGACAGCAATCTGTCCTCTCAAAGAGAGGAGGTGAGGGAAAATGGAAGGGGGGAACTAGATTGCATTTCCAACCCTCTCATGAGAGGAAAGTGTCCTTTTTCTGATGGATCTGTGAAAATGGCCTGGCCTATGAATCTCACCAGGTCTTTCTGAGTCATGGTGGCCTGTAGTTAACATGTGGCTGAGTAAAGATAAGCATCCAAGCAATAAATACAAATTTTTTAAAAATATAGTCCTGATGTTACAAGCAATAGTTCCCTGATGCAAAATGAAAACTAAAAATTATAGTTCATTTGGAACTTCAGACTATTTTTTAGAGATAAATATTTTTACTGTTTTTTTCTTTCGTGATCTGAATTAGGTGCTTACAATTCATATCCATGACTCATCTCGTCTTGTTGGATATTTAAGGCATCTGTGTGTATAAATAAATGAGTAAAAGAGGAAGAAAGTTCAGAAGGGTATACAAAAGGGTTTTGATACATTGCATTAATATTTTTTCCCCGTTTGGTTTTTCAGATTTGGGGCAGTGGCCTGTGGAGTTGCCTCTGAGCTTTATGTATTTGGTGGGGTCAGGAGTCGTGACGACAGCCAAGCCAGTGAGATGGTGACGTGCAAATCTGAATTTTATCATGATGAGTTTAAAAGGTAACTGGCTGCAGCTCTAAACATAGAAAATAACTTGCCATCCAGTCATGCCTTCCCCTTTGTTCCTGCACTCCAAAGCAAATGAGGTCTTGTGCCATGTATCTATTGCTCATTTCACTTTTTGTGACCCAGTATAGCTGTTACTGAAGGTCCATCCACTCCACTTTTCCCTCTAACATGCCAAGCCTAAAGCCCTGGAGCCACCATGTGGGTCTTGAGTTTCCCTGGACAGGAGAAGCACCTTGATCACACAAGGAGCTTGTGGTTCTTCCCCTGCAATATCTCCAAGTGCAGGGTACTGCTGCCCCCACCCCTCCTCGTGCCCAAGGCTCCATGTTGAGTGCTCATTACAGGTCTTCTCCAACCTAAATGATTCCATGGTTCTGTGGAGGAATGTATGTATATACAGGGATATTTCTTCATGATCCAATCCTATTTCCAAAGATTTGCAGCTTAGGGAATTCCTAGAGACGGGAAATTTCATGCATTTCTGCTCCAAGCATTTACAGCCGATGGCACCCACATAGGCTTTTGCCATAGGAAAGACACGATGGATGCTCTACATCCCACAGCCCCCTCGCCACACTGCATGGCTGATCTCCTGTTTGTTTTGAATTTGCTTCCCATTACTTCATTTGTTGTCTCTCGGCTCTGGTAGTGGAATCCACCTTACTACATGGGGTAACCATTCAAAATGTTGCCTTACACTGAATTTTTTGTTCAGTCACCTTATTCTCCAGTCATACCTGGCAAGCTTTAGTTCCTCCAGTGACTTTTTTCTTGCATATAACTGGAAATTGGATTGTTCTTTTTTCATAAATTAAATTTTAAAAAGACTTTGTGGTCAGATGTTTGAAGGCTTGTTGAGAAGTGAAGGAAAGTAGCATGTCTTTATTAGAAGATCAAGACTGATTTATGACAGTGACCTGTATAAAAGGACACAAAAATAGAACAGTAGATGTAAATTCATTATATAATTTTCTTGCAAGTTATGGTTGTAAAGAGACTTTAATTTCTGTATGAAGAGGTCTTCTGTGTTGTTCAAAGTGATGTCTAAACTAGCTATAATCAAATGAAGTTGAAGAAAAATGTCCTTTAAATTGGTTATAGGAAGCAGACAGATCAGAGAGGCTGTTGCTGCTGATGCTCCCTTAGTGTTTTTGAGCCTTCTGGAGGCTGGGGAAATGGTAGAAGTTTATTAATGTTTTGCAAAAGGTCTTTGAAAGGGCAAGAACTGTGGAAAGAAGTGCTCCCCTCTCTCTTACTTGCTATTTTTAGCTGATTTACTTGAAATATTTCCAGCCTGATTCTGTTCTTCAGAAGGTTCCAGCTCCTGATCCCTCAGCGGTGACTGCAAACCCGTTTCGCTGGCTGATGCAGGTTGGGCTTCCACAAAGTGGAGTTTGGGGAGCTGGGAGGCCCCAGCCTGGGTGCTGCAGGTGCGTCCGTGGTGCCACCTGCTGACTGCAGCACCCACACCTGCCACAGTGTGGTGGATTTGTGTCTTTGCTTGGTGGCATCCCCGAGGTGTTTCAGGATGCAGGTGGAACAGTGATAAAACTCCAGTTGCTCTGAGTGTGGGGTGTGTGGTGTGAGGGCTGTGCTGGCACGGGGCAGGGGAGGCAGCAGAGGTAACAACATCTGGAGCTGATGGAGGAGGCATGTGGGGAGGGCAGCTGAGATATCAGACTTTGCCTTTCTGCTCTGCCACTGCCCAGTCTGAGCTTAGAAATTTAACTCAGCATGAACATGCTGCTCAGGCAGGGCACAGGTTGTGTGGGTATTCTGTGGAGACTGGGGACCAGGGAAGGCTGGGATGGTGGCAGCTGCTGCCTGGGGACCAGGGAAGGCTGGGATGGTGGCAGCTGCTGCCTGGGGACCAGGGAAGGCTGGGATGGTGGCAGCTGCTGCCTGGGGATGGTGCTCCTGGGGTTTGGAAGGCCCCAGCTCAGCCCAGGGGTGCTGTAGCCAGAAGAGGGTGCAGTGTCCCTGTGTTATGTTCCAGCACTCAGCTCCAGGGTCTGTCAGTTATCAGGGTTTTGGTACCCTCAGAGATGTGTGTGGGGTGGCTCCTTTTCAGGGGTTTGTGGCAGTGACTGTGACACCTGAGCAGTTGTACCTATGTGGAAAAGAGAGAAAACAGCCATAAAGGGACTTCCCTTCAAAATGCAATTAGCAAGTGTTTCTGCTTGCCCAATACTGAGACAAAGTATTTCATTGTCCAGTATTCTGCTTTGAAGTAAGATTGAATCTGGGAAATTGTAATAATTTCATTTTAATGGTGTTTTATAAATAAATACCAAATGGATACCAAGTGAAAGCAGATTGACTCTCTGGAAAATGTGAGGGTATTATTTTGTGGGCTGATTGAGAAATGGCAGAAAAAAAATCTAAATCACTTTAAGCTTCCATACTTCACTCAAAATAAATAATATGCTTTTTTTAAGTCTGTGAAAACCGTATGCTAAGTATTGTAACTGCGAAGTACTTGTGTGTTTGATTAGTTTAGCAATTCCACTTGCTCAGTTGTGCATAATTTACTCAAGAATAAAGCATTAGTGATGCCACAGAGGTTACCACAGGTGGACAAGCTATCAGCTCCTTAGTGCAGTTACTGTGATGGATATACAGAGACAGATTCTTCATCTTAAACATTGTGCAGTTGCTATGAGGTGATGGATTTATAATTGAAAAGTGCATTTATTTCCTCAGCAAGTTTCTGAAGCAAATAAAAGGTGATTAGTTCCCCTCAAACCAACAGCTTCAAAAAGTCAATCATGAGGGATATCTGCACCCTCAGACTCCACTGCACACACACTTTTTGTAGTTGCAGTTAAGGGAAATACTGGCACTGTCAAAGCTGAAATATCACATCAACAATGGATGTGTGTATCATTGGCAGAAGTCTAAAAGTGTTGGGTTAAGAGATTTATGGAAAGGAGGAATATGTTTGCAAAATGGTTTAGAGCAGTGGGTTGGAAGCACAGAGCATCAATTCTAGAAGTCTCAAACCAAAATTCACAGCAATTTTTTTAATAGTTACATGCTAATATTGCATATTTTGTAATGAGCTGTGGGCTTTTCCAGCTGTTTTTAAGTAAGTGCAGAACTCCATTATGTTCACTTTCTCTGCAGATGGAGCGAACTCTCTGTGCTGTGAGTTCAGCCATGGCATGGTGTTGGTTATGGGGTACGTGCAGCAGTGCACACCTGTGTCATCTGCACAAATTTCCATGTGTGCCTCAGGCCTCATTGGCAGAGCACAGGGTTGAGCATCATCCCAGGCATCCAGAAACTGTCTGAGTTACAGGTTTTACTCCAGTGTGAATGTCTAAGGATGTACTTACATCAGTGTATAAACATATTAATTCATGTAAACTGCCATAATTCTGGCTTGAATTGGATTAAAGGACTGGACTTGTTTAATGTTGTTTACTTTGACAGTAACTTACTCTGAAATAACTCACAGTGCAGAGTCTTTCAAAATTGTTATTCTTAACCATGACGCAGCCTTTTCAAAGACTGGGGATATGCTGAGATCTTCATACTAGCAAAAAAATAAACACTGAGACTCCTGTTAAGCTATGCTGTATAAACAAGTAATAAAATAAATGAAGTGAGACAGAATAGTAGCATCCACATGAAATGTGAACAGGGTAATGTAGAAAATAATTCTCATACTTGAAGTGCTGTCCTAACTGAGATTTTTCAATTAACAAATGTTTCGTCAGCCTGTCTTTAGAGTCATGTGCATGAGTGAATTTAAGTGAACCCAAAGATAGAAAATGCCATACATCAGACTGCAGGGTTTTTGCAGGATGTAGATTTTTTTTTTTCTTTCCAAAGGCTGTAGATTGCACTTTGTGTGCATTGTATCCTGTTTTTTAAATATCGATCAAGCTAAAAACAGATTTAATAAATGTGAAAGTGGAAGATGGAAATGTGAATCCTTCACTCAGCGATCCAGTGTTGGTCTACTCCATAAAAAGCAGGAAGTCTTAAATACATACTCAAGACCTTGGTGGGTCAGACTTTCCTTCTACCAGAGTTCATAATTTACAATGCAGCTTTTTGCACCACATAGGTGTGTGGAGAATTGGATGATGTCTGTACACATTCAGGTTTTTCCTTTTCCATGTGGATGGTTGGAAATATTTAACAAAGCCCAAATTGACTTTAGGATTCTTTGCAAGGTCTGCTGGTGGTGCTCTGTCCTTGAGTATGGCCACTGCTGCCTTTCTCTCGTGGTCTGTAAGTGGGGTAGGATTACTTCTTTCTTTTCATGGTTCAAAAAAGAATTATGAAAATTTGCAGATATTAAGGGGCATAAAAGTGAGAGATAATTTTCAGAAGCAGTACTTTGGTAAAATATCCTTTACAATGTTCTTTTTGCTACTGGAACATCATAAAAATAAGGCAGAGCTTTCAGCAGTATATAACTACTGAACTAAATAGTCTTGTAACATAGTATGTGTAATTAGCAAGATTCTTCCATTCAGTGTGCAGGAATTTCATTAAAAGCAAGTGCTTATGCAAATGTAATGAGAACACTGACTGACTGGTAGCACTGTCAGATGAGAGGAACATGGATTTTCATTCATTTCCAGGCTTCCTTTCCCAGCTGGGATGAGCTTGAGGTGACGTGTCTGGAATATGTTGGTTCTGTATCACATCTTTATTTACTTCCCACTTGGAAATAAAGCAGTTACCATCCTACTCATTAATTACAGCAGTGTGGATGGATCGTTTTGTTTGTGTCACTTAAAAACTGAAATAAATCAGGATTCCTTCCCTTCTTTTTTAAAATTGAGTGGAAGCCTGTTCCAGTCTCGCAGTGATCACTTCTGCCCATGGCTGCAGCAGGACTTGCCTTCCCCCTGCTCCTCCTCTTGGATCCGGTTTGAGTGGAGCCATCCCGGGGAAGTACGCAAGAGTTATGTTCCAAGAACTGTTTTCAGATTGCTGAAGATTGTGAATTTTTGGTCATGGTGTTTTTTCCATACTGTTCAAACAGCAGGCACAACCCACATTAAGCTGGAGCTTAGTCAAATTCTGATGAAACGTGACCCCTTGCCCTTCCTGTCTTTGTTCCTTCCTAGTTTTAACTGCTAAAGCTGCTGTGAGTGTTCCTGAAAAGTGGTGCCTGTTTTTTAAAGTATACACATTGAGAAAGCCTGAGGATGAATTTTCACAAGCAACTACAGATACTTTAATATTGTCCTTTTAAAAACCCCTGATTTGAGATTTTTCCCTTCCTTAACCTGGTCCTGTAGTTAGAATTTAAAAAAAAAAAAAAAAAAAATCCAGTCTTCCTTCTGCATTTCTCTGCCACTTACTCAGTTTTCAGGATTACAGGTCACTTGCTGCTAAAAAGCAGTGAAAATTCTGTGCCCTCCTCCTACAGTAAGGAAAGGAAGCTAATGAAATATGATGCAAGATGTTTTGATCTGTGGGAGTTTCTGAACCAGTGTAGAGAACTTCTTTTCTCTCCTTAGTTCATCCGTCCTCCCCTGTGACAGCTACAAACCATTTCCTTGCTTTCTGCAGAACGTTAATCCTTCAGTGAACAGCACAGACAAAATAATGGACAGCTAATCCTTTCATTTGCCCTTTAAAAATTGATTTCTGTCTCCAAGATAATTGATATGGAGCAGCATCTCCGTCAGCGCCAGGAGAGTGGTTTACTTCTGAATCAGGATTTCAGATTATGCAGAATTTTTAAAGATCAGCAGTATTTGGGAGGGCATTTTCTAACTTTTTCCTTCAAATTAACCTGGTATGGCCATGGAGTGATTTTCAAAGGTTTCTCAGGCCTTCATGTACTCAGTAAATTATTTAATAAAATGTGTAGGATCAGTCTCCTAAAACGGCCTTGATTTGTGCATCTCAGGGGCTGTACATAGTAACTGTGACAGCATTTGCAAAGGTGCAGCAGCATTTTGAAGGCATTTGAGAACCACAGAGGGGATGGTGACAACTCTTGGCAATGGGACCTCTTTATAAACCACATCCCACGGGGATGAGGAGTACATCCTTACCTGTTTTCCAAAGGCTTCAACACAGAAAACTGCTTTTCACTTGGTGGAAAGATCAGGCTGATGTAGTGTTGAAAAGACACTGTGCTTACCGTGAAGGCAGGGGAATTGTAAGATTACTGTAGGAGCTGGAACAGGATTGAAAAGAGCCTGATATGTGATTGGGAAGGTCTGTGGCCATTCCAGATAAAGGACATTTCTTTTCTTTTCCGATTTCCATTACCACTTTGATTTCCAGTCTTCTATCCCTTGTTTGAAGTTAAGCATTGCCAAGTGCTGCATTCTTCTTAGCAGGCAGAGATTTCATGTCCCTGATAAAGCACAATTAAAGAAGTTAAAGAATTATATGGGGAGACACTGCTTAATAACAGGGTTCTGCTATAGCAATTTGTTATTTCCTCTACTATGGATCATTAAAACTTATATGTGTTTATTTTAAAGACAATTTAAAGACTAATTTTAAGATAAAACTGCATAAAATTTTCTCTGTAGGGAAAATTGACTGGCATAGCTGTTGTTGGCTTTCTTACATGCCTGCTCTCTTCCAGAAGGTCACACTGGGTGGCTGCAAGAAGAATTCATTATAGGTAGATTACACAGATGAGTGGAGCAATTCTGAAATTAAGCAACTTCAGGATACAGCAGTACCAGCTGCTTTTCCTGGCTGGGAGAAGCCAGGACTGTCCCAAATTAGACAATGTTCCCTTTACATAATAAATTAATATGTACACTCTGCTTTTGAGTCAAAGATTACAGTTGCAAAAAGACTCTGGATTATTTCTTTAATGTGCTCACTGAAAATCAAATCCTGTTTTTTAATTGTTATTTTTCCAGGTGGATTTATCTAAATGACCAGAACCTATGTATCCCAACTAGTTCTTCTTTTGTGTATGGAGCTGTGCCTATCGGAGCCAGCATATACGTGATCGGAGATCTCGATACAGGTCAGAACCAGAGCTAAAAACCTCTTGATGCTTATTTCCTTCCAATCTTTGGAATATTTGGCACTAAGGAGACTGAACATTTTAAGAATAAGACACTGGGGCACTGTTCTGTCACTGTGGGTCGTGGGGATTATGCTGGACATACAGAAGCACACAGGCTGGTTTTGGACTCTTCAGTAACAAGTTCAGTGCTGTGAGCTTTGGGTTGATTTGGTTGATTACTTTGAAGACCACAAGAGGTCAAGACTAAAAGTATGTTACTGCTTTTATTTAAATGTAATAAGAGCTGTTAGTACCTGGGGTTGTAACTCCTGTCTTTGCAGTGGGAAACAGGCAATTCTGCATTCTGGGGCATTGTCCAGTGGTTCATATGGATGTGATAGTGACTCTTGGTTCTTGATCTCAACCAGATAGATGTGTGCTATCAAACATAGTCTGTTCTCAGCTGCCAGCATCTGGCTGTGCTCTACAAAAGAGATTCGGAAGACTTTTATGGCCATGTGTACATATATGAGTGTGTAGCAGGAATTTCTCCAAAATATAAACAAGCAAAATCCCAGATGTGGTGGGTTTAAGTAGATCAGAAATTTCATAGTAGTTCCCTTTTGACAACAATTTCCACCACCCATCCGGACACCGATTTGTGTTCCTGTGCATGCTCTCGTTCACACATTTGCCTTACTAGAGGTTAAAGGTGGTGGTAGCTGCAGTGAATTTTAAGCATTCCACCTCTTTTTTTTGTTAATTCAGGTACAAACTATGACTATGTTAGGGAATTTAAGAGAAGCACGGGCACCTGGCAGCGCACTAAGCCGCTGTTCCCCTCGGACCTGCGCCGGACGGGCTGCGCAGCGCTGCGGATCGCCAACTGCAAACTCTTCCGACTGCAGCTCCAGCAGGGATTGTTCCGCATCCGCGTACCTTCTCCGTGATCTCCGTGATCCGTGTGCTGGCAGGGGAGGAGACTGGAAGAGTTCTGCGCAGTCCACCATAATCTAGCTCTATTTAAAGGAAAAGCTGAGAAATTACAGCTGAAACTTACACTGTATGCTGTGCTTTGGTATGGTAACTGTTTTTGTTTTAAATGCTTACAAAGCTTGAGTCTCAGTACTTGTTTCGGGAACAAATAACTTAAGTACACATTAAAAAGAAGAGAAGGGGGAAAATAAAAGGGGAGATCGAGGAAACACCTTCAGTCGTAACCATTTGGAGTTTAAACCATGTTATTGAAGGAGGATTTTTGTGTCTGAAACTGGTGGGAATCGGTTTCCTTTGGCGAAGCTTATTGAAAAGCAAAAAAAAGATTTCAGGTGCGTTTCCCCTGCGGGGAACGGATACGAATCCATGTGCTATCTGGGACTGGATAGCTGTAATACACAGAAGCTACACGATAACCAACCTCCCTGGCGTGCTGCTGTTGGAGCGTGAGGCCACAGGAGGTGTTGGTTGTTGCACCTTTTATTTCTAGTCCTTTCTCAAAAGATAAGGTCTGTGCCTAAAAAATGGTGGAGGTGTGTACGTACGGTTTTTCATTCATTCGCAGCGGTTTCATTCCGACAAATATTTTTAATATATATAAAATGGACTAATCTGAAATGGATACCCCCCAGAAAATGGATACAAGACACCACAAAGAAGTAAACTTTTTTTCTACGCTGTCATTCGAGTAGCCTGATGAACTGGTCTGCAGGTGGGTGGCATGCGCTTCTGGGTGGGCTTTGGTGGCTGTTTTCCTTGAAGTGAAAAGGGAAGACGTGTTTGGAATGGTTAGTGGTGATTGCTGCTTTTGGTAAGAGCAAAAGGACAAATTAAATAGATTATGTTCCTTTTTACTTCAGATTGCTTGCAAGCTAAGAATGGTTTTTAAGACTGAGGATCGTAGAAAGGTGGATTTTATCTCTCTTAGAACAAAGGTGAAATATGACAAGGATATATTTATTTTACAAAAAACAAGGGTTTTGGACTAGGAGTTAAGGAAAATTTGTACAGTGACTTTAAATTGGGATCAAAAGTTGGTTTACTAGTGATTTCTGTGCTACAGTACAGTCTTGTTTACTGCTGACTTTGAAAGCTGGGTTTTATGGTGTGGTTATAGTGAAGAACTTAGTATCTTGCATTTTATTTCTTACTAAGCCTCGTTCAAATCAGTAGTGATATTTAATTGACTTTTGTTTGTAGTCAAGATCAGCTGGTAGAACACTTTTACCTCAGTTTTTAATTTCATTGTTTTTGTGATGGGTGGGACATAACCTGTATTTATTTAAAAGGAATAAAATGGGAGAGATGGAAAATAGAAATAATACCTCCTGCCCTTCAGAAAAAGAGACTTTGTACAACCAGTATTATAACTAGATACAAGACTTTCCACTCTGCAACTTTGTGGACCTCAGACAAGCCAAACTCTGCCCTCAGTTGTGTTCATGTAAACCTTCGTCATCTTTATTGAATCATCTTACGTATGTTGAAATATGATCCCAAACTAATTCAAAATGTCGGTATTTCACTAAATAGTCCTTAAAGAGCCATTCTGAAACTTACTTCTGCTCAGTCCTTCCATAGCACTGATGTGTGGTTAGAATGACTCTGATTTCTGAGCAAAGGAGTGTGGGGGGGTGGGGAAAAGGGCAGCAGCCAATCCATTGACCATTATTTATTTTTTTTTATTTTTTACAATGCTGAAGTGCTGCAAAACTTGAACTATAGACATTGATTTTCTGACATATATTAGTTGGCATATTAAAAAGTTTATATATTTATGCATTGCAGTAAACTTGGTGTATGTATATATGTCTTTAGATTTTAAATTTATATATAATGCTTTACTACAGAAATGTGAACCACTATTTCCATCCTTGGCTGTCTTGTGAAATAAATCAAGTGCTGTTAGTTTATCTGTAAAACTTCCCTTTTTTGAAAAATCTTACATGGATCAATTTTTTTTTCCTCAGACAAAGTGCCAAGATCCCATATTCAAAAGTGATGAATGTTCCTAAGTATCTGTTTCACTTTTGAGCTCAGTTTTCTAAGTGGCTTGGAAAACTTCCGAAAATGTTGTTCAGAATATTGCCAGCTGCTATCTCCCGAGTCCCTGTAGCTTCCCAGTACACTTGAGGGCATTCAGCATCCAGAAAACGTAAGTGATAAATGCACATGGTAAATCCAAGTAAATTCTCTAGCAGTGTTTTGCAGTTTAAGTTACTGAACTGAATGTTTACACTTAGAGTAGGATTAACACTAGGTGTTCTTAGTTTGTTCTTTTAGAAAAAAACCCCAGAAATAAAACGAACAAATCTGCTGGTGATTGGAGTGTGTTGCAAATACACTCAGTGAGATTTGACCAAGAAGTTTAAGCCTCTGTACCTGAACCAGTCACAAACTGAATTTCTGAGCGCATTGTACTCGTGTCACGTTTTGTGTGGCTGGGGACCAAGTCTCCAGCGATGGTCTCCGGGAGTTTTGGGTGCGTGCTCAAGAGTTAGGCACTCCTGAGATCTCAAAACTGGCTTCCTTGGCCTTGCCTAAGGGGATGGGGACCATTCCCCTTCTGCACTCTCTGTGGGACTGATCCAGGAGCTGCTCTAGCCCCTGTGTGTACAGGAGGGAAGGGGTGTGTCTTCTGGGGTCTGACTCCTGTCTGTCTGTCCAGCTCTGATCTGTGAGTGCATCCTTTGGATTGTGCAATAACCAGGTTCGATTTCCCTCTGAATTTGGAGCAAGGCTTTGAAGCCAAGGCTCCCCTTTCTCCAGGGATTGCACTGGTGATGGTGTAGGAGTGAAGAGGCAGAGCTGACCTCTGACTTTTCTTTCTCTTTTCTGAAGGGATGGTTGACTTCAGAAGGGGAGGGAGGCTGTGATGATACCAGAGGTGCTGAGAGGAGGGAGGCCACCAGTTTGCTGAGTGTGTTGAATCTGCAAACAGCTGTAGATTGAACTGGGTTCACTGGTGAATGCCACCACTCAGCTGTCCCCGCTCTCCTGGCACTGTGTACCCCTGCACATGATGGCTGCACCACATGGGAAACAACTCAGGAATTTTTTTGAGTAGCAGTCCAGGGGTTTTAGGTGGTTTGGCAGTTTAGAAACTTGTTTAAGTTGTCCTTGTTTGGCACAGTGGCCCTAATTCCTCCCAGCTCATGAATTGACACTGACATTCAGCCAGGTCCTCCACAGGTGACTGTTTGAATGTTTTTCCTGGCCAGCTGTTTGTGCAGGACGAGGACTGGCTGGGCCACCTTGAGCTTGAGGGACTTGGGCTGGGCCTCTGCATCCTTTTTCCTTGCCCGGCTGAGGAATTTGGACCACTGAAAACCACTGCCACTGAAATCAGAAAATCACCGAATACGGGGTAGGAATTGTGGAAGATGGAAAGAGTGGTGGCTTTTTTCTCCCCTCACTCCATCTCTTACTTTTTCCCCCGAAAAAGTTTCTTCTTCTTTTTTTTCATGTGCCACAGATAATTTTGGAAAAATTTTGGAATTGCTAATTTTATGTTAAAAGTGGGGGAAAAAAATATATGCTACTGTAAGCACACATCAGTGTCCTCTGCTTATTTTACACTTGTAGGCTTGTGGCTGCTCTGCACAGCAGAGAGGGATTACAGAAGCAAAGGTGTAAAGTGCTGTTGCTCTCATGAAATAAATCCCTTGAGTTTCTGAGGGAGGCACACACCTGGCCTGGCTCCCTTCCTTACCTGACCTGGACAGATGCTCATATTCCTGAAGAGTCGGGGTTGGATTTCAGATCCTCTCCCTTTCTGGTTTTACAACCTGAAGAAGAGGCATCCTGAAGACTCTTCTGTTTTGCTGTACCACAGCAAGGTCTGGTTGTCCTTAAGTATTTTGTCAGCTAGTCCTTAAATTTTAGTTATTGTGGAAGTGCTGTGTCAACCCAGCTGCTCCTGGTCAAGAGAGTTTCTGTAGCTTTGAGGGTACTTCATCTTTAAATTGAAGGCAAATTAATACGTAATTACACAAAAGGACAGAGGTGAATAGGAAACCAAAAGAAACTCAAAATCAGCTCACTGATAGCTGTGGGCAGGCTGTGTCCCTGGTGTTTGACTGCACAGCACGTGCCTGGCACACAGCCTGCCTTCAGAAGCAGAGATCTTGATGAAAATAAGAAGTTTTTATCAAAGCTACTGAACTGCCTGGCTTATGAACTCCCCCTCCAGAACACACCAGGCAGCTTGGTTGCTTTGCAGTATTTCTTGTGCCTGCATGACTCAGTAAATACACAGGAGTGAGGGGTTTGGGGAGGTTTTTCCCTGTTTTAACTGCAGTTTCTCTGTTTTTTCTATAAATGCTGTGGCCGTGCAGCCTGCATGGGCTCTGCTACCATGCATGTGCCATGCAAAGTGGAGGATGCAATAACAAATGCAAGTTGTTACAAGTGCCAAACTTTTGGGTTCTTCTGTGTATAACAATAATTCAACTGTTCTACTAAAATACAGAGATGCTTAAAATTCACTGTGTTCCAAAAAAGAGCAGTGGTTCTTTTTTTTTTTTTAAATGAATGCTATTGAAAGCAATGTAAATCTACTTTTTTTTTAAATACTGTTCTGCAGGTTTGTGTTACTCTTCACAGCTGCCTTGAATATCACTCCATGTGATGCATATGGACACTTTGCTTTTTATTAGAGCACTGGTGCCATGCAAGTATATAATAAAAGGCAGGTGACAACAGGCTTTAGTATTTAAAATTATAACTTTTTAGATTAAGTGCAATTTGTTTGCATAAATCGACCTGCAGAAGGGAAGCTGTGCCTCGGGAAGTGTGGCTGTGCCCAGGGACACAGGCAGACTGAGCATTGTTAACTAAGGTCTGGTTTGGTGCCACTCACAGCGATGCTTCCCAAGGAATTCTATTTAATTTAGGGTTAAATGGATCCTTTCTGCCTCTAATTGAGCACTGAGGATTTGGAGGTTGTGTTCTCTTTAGCTCTTTGGAGTACTTAAAAGCTACTCCAGGTGGGTGGGAGGGGTGTTAATTGCATCCGTGTTTGTAGAAGCTGCTATTTCCATCTTCCCTCGGAGTATTTCCTTTTCCCGTTCAGGACTGAGTGCGGGCCTGTGTTTCAGTCGTCACTGCTGCAGCCTTTTGACATTTGCCATTTCTGTTGCTCTTCCTTGTTTTTTCTTGGAGCTGGGAGCTGTGTCCGTAGGGTCTGTGTTTCCAGAGCACATTGCCTGTGAAAGAAAAGCACAGAGCTTGGGAAGGTGAGCCAGTAAAAGCTGAAGGCAGCGGGGTTTGGGGGAAGCTCTGCTCCTTTTCTGTAGGGGTCACCTCTGTGTGCTCTGAAGTTTATTAATAAGTTTGGCACCTGCTCTCTGTCATCCCTATGGGGTTTGGTGGTTTTTTTTTTTCTTTTTTCCCTGGGAAATTCCTTGCTGTAGGAAGGATTGCAGCCAGGGTTTAAGGTGACACCTCTGACCAGCCATGCCCAACGTGACTCTGCAGTCTGACTGCTGCTGTGCTCCAGTAATCAATTATCTCAAAATTTTGACTAATAGGTTACCTAAAAATATAGACTAAGGCCATGCAAAGTGCCCAACTAGATAAACACCTGCTTAAAAGGATTAAGGGTAGTAGGAGAATTAAACTATGAGCTGCTACCAACAGGTGATTATGTTGAAAATTTATTGGTGATACAAAATCTGAATAATATTTTTTAAAATGACTTATTCTAGATAGCTGCTTCTTAGTTATAAAAGAATTTGCAATACATAAAGGATTTGTATAGAATATATTTGGAGGTTATTTGAAATAACCTATTGAAATATCTTGAAAAGTGAGCTGGAAGATTGGAACTTTTCAATGGAAAAGGCTAAATCTTGGTGCCCAGCAGTTTTGCAGGGTTTCTGTGAGCAGAGAACACCTGCCATAGCACTTCAGTACATGAAGCTGCTCAGTGCCACTGCCTACCTGTGCCCTTGAATTTGCATAATGAAACGAGGCTGTTCTGAGCCTTGGTAAAAGCTGATGGATCTGGTTACAATAATAGGATAGAAAGAAGCATCCCCTGTGTAATTAGTGTTATTTTATTGATAAAACATGAATTATTATTATTTTTTTTAATACTGGGGCTTTTGAATTACCACCTTAGGCCCTTGATTTATTTATTTATTATTTTATTTCTTTGCCTTTTCTCCATTTTTTTTCAGTTAATGCTAAGACATCCTCAGTTTTGGTTGAGGGCAAGTTTCTTTCGCGTGTGGTTCTAAACCCTGTCAGAGCCTGACAGACCCCCTGCCACAGGCTGTGCACTTGTTTCACAAGTCTCATTTCTGTGCATTCTGTTATTGGGCTGCCACCTCTGCCAACGTCAGAGCAGAAAAAAACCCTGTGGAACAATTTTGTACCTGATGAAAGCAAGAGCCATTTTGGAAAGTCTGAATTTCCATCTGCAGTAGGCAGTGTGCTACAGAAACCTGATCCCTGGCTGGGCTTGAGGTGCTCTCCTGAATGGTCGTACATGCGAAAGCTTCGGGTTTTATTAATCTGCTTTATTAATTTACACGTTATCAGGAAAGCATTATCATCCCTCTCACTTGTTACACTGTTTTTAAGTCTTAAAAAGCAAAGGCTGCTTATTTATTAGAGTGAATAAACCAGCACACAGGGGTATCTGCCAAGGTGGTCAAGTTAAACAAAGCTGACGTTCTGTAAAGCTCTTGCTATGGTTTCTTTCTGAAGGGAAGCCAGGGACTGCCCTCTTAAGAAATACTTTCAAACCCTTTCAGAACTGGTCTTAAACTAGTCCAAAGGACTCCTCTGGATTGCATAGAGAACATGGGGTCTGTTCTAGCTTTTGTTTGCTTCGGGAAACACCTGCAAAGTCAATTTTAAGCCTTTTTTTTTTTTTTTTTTAAATCCTTGACTTCCACAACCTGAGTGGTTTGCTTCTTGCAATTGAAACATGTTTGTATTTAAGGGTCTGAGACTGCATTTTACAACGTATGGTGAGTGTTCCGTCCTGTCTTGGTTACACGATGTAAGCAGCAAGCTGTGTTCTGAGGGCCTCCTGGAAGGTCCTTTACAGTGCTAAGGGGTGGAGAAGGATCAGTGCAAGACTCTCCTCATACTGCACAAGCCTTGCTGTGAGTGTCAGATGGGGCAAGAGGCTGGGTTTGCTACAGAACTCATGGAATTGCCACCGCTGTCTGCCCTCAGTGTTTGAACCCCCAGAGCCCGTCAGGGGCAGGTCCTGGGCGTTCCATGCACGGTTTCCTCTGGCCCCAGGTGTTTTCTCTTTTGCTCTTATTAACAGGATTTTGCTTTCACTCTCCGTCTGAACACATGGCCTGTGCCCATGGTCCCTGGGAGCACAACTCCTGTGGTCAGAGGGTGGCCACACCAGCTTGCTCCCTGTGGCTTTCTGCACATCTCTGCACATCAGTGTGTGTGGGGACAGTGCTTAGTACACGATGAAATGACTTTTCATTGAGCTTGTAAAACTGAAGCCAGCAGGTCAGAGATCACCTGAACACCTGTAAGCAAACCTGCAGGTAGAGCAGGTGTAGCCCAGTCCTTCGTGTGTGTCACTGTGGCTGGAAGTCTGGCGCCTTGTCCGGGGGGGAAAGCCCCTATTCCCAGCTACCTCATTTTTTCTTTCTTTGCACTTTGTCAAATATTATTTGTTTTGTTTTGTTTTAAATCGCATTTTGTCCTTCAATTAAAAAAAACCTAAAAGCAGACAAGAAGCAGGACAGAATGGTGCCATTGCCCAAGGACAGTTTACTTTAATTTCATTTCAAATTAATGTTTCTGTACAAAAAGACCAAGGTTGACCTGCAGCTGCTGTAAAAAGTAAATAAGAATTTCTATTACTTGAAAGTAACTATTGTACTTGGAAATGAGAGTAGCAATTGAAAGGCTGTCCTGATGATTTTTAAATAGGAAAAGATCTGTTTAAAAAATAGAAGTCTCTGCTCTTTTAAGGACAGATCAGATGGTTTTCTCTCTGCCTCTACTCTGTTCTCACTGTTTTGCCTGTGAACTTGATCCATTGTTTTAATAGAGAGATTCACTGATTTTTCTGTGATGTCTAATTAGATATTTTTCTGTGGAGTTCCCCATTTAATCACCTGCGGAGGAAAAACTGTTCAAATCAATACCCACCTTCCGTACCTGAACTTAGGTCATTGCCCATTTCTTTGTGATCTTCAGGTGTGTGGGGTTTTGCGTAGATTGAAGAAATTTTTTAAAGAGCATGTTTTCTTCTCCTTCTAAAGGTGCTATTTTGACATAGTTTTGAATTCCTTACACTGTGCTTGACTTCTAAAAGTACCAATATAAGCTGGTAATCAGCTTGTGTTTGTTCTGTGGAGTTTTTCTTTGAGTATTCGATCTCTTTTTAAAAAAGCATCCCTTTTCATAAAGACAGCTTCCAAAGTGTCAAAGGCCTTAATAATACAAAATGTAATGGGAAAATGCTACCTTTTTCCTTTCTTTGTAGAGGCAAAACCAAGAAATGCTTCACGGAGAACATTTTCCTCTAAAATTTTGAGGAGCAGCTCATACTAACTTTGAATTCAATGTAGCAAACATTTTAGTGGCCATGCACAAATAGTGGGGGTGAAACAAGGAGCTATTCATGCCTCTACAGACTGTACCAATGAGCTGCTAATTCCAGAGCCTTCCATTAGCATCGTGGTGGCTATTCCATAAATACTAATCTTCCCAGGCTCCGTCCCAAGACCTGGCTGTGTGTATGGGACATGCTGACTGATGCGGCTGGCAGAGCACTGGGATGTTGGGCCCAGTGTGGGGTTTGCCTCAGACCCCTCCTGCTCAGCCCCTGGGGTTTGGGTGCCACTGGTGCTCAGGAGGAAGGAGGAGGGAAGGTCCCAAGTGCTGCCATGGCAGTGACATTGGCTTGGGCACTCTGAGGAGAGGCTCTTGTAGACACAAGCCATGGAGGAGAGAGCTGAATTTTAGTCCTGCATAGGAATTTTGTTGTTGTCCTTTTTTGCGCTGTCTTTATTTTTGTTCCATCCGTATCATCAGTCTGGTTTAGGCATTTGGTAACACTGCTACAGGAAGGTTTTTCCTTCTCTGGAGCACGTAAACTCCTACTCCTGCCTTGTCTGAAGCAGCAGAAAGGATCAAGGGTTGAGGTTTGAACTTGTCCCATCTCCAGACAGCAGATTATTTATTGCCTTCTTGTAGGCTTTGCAGTCCCAGTGCTGTAGCATTTCTCAGTCTTGTTAATCTAAGAGCCCTTTAGCCTTTTGAAATGAGTCCAGAGACTGCCTTGTCCTTCTCCTCCATCACACATTGGGTGCTGCCCTCTGGACCATCTGAATTCATCCAGGCTGTCACTGTAGAGGAGCCACCGGTTGGTGGTCTCACAGGAGTATCTGTGATACCTGCAGCACTTCTGAAAAACAGCTGATAAATGAGAGGCCATGGAGAAACTCTACTGAGCTTGCAAATTCCTGATCCTCTCTTTTTAGGGAAGGCTGAAGAGCAGCATCATTCCTTGCCTTGCAGCTGCTCCCTGTTGCACAGGTTAAAGATGAATCTACACTGTCCCTTACTTAAGGGGAAGATATAAAGATTTATGGGCTGTTATAGGAAATACACTATTTTGCATTTGTTGTATTTAAATCTGATACTTCTGGAGCTATGGAACGGTGGGTTCTGGAGCTGTGTCTGCAGTGTGGAACCACAGGTACTGGCCTAAATAACTGGGGAGCTTCCAGCCACCTGGTTTTCCACTGCGCTTTTTTTCTGAGAAACCAGAGATGTGAAACTGCATCCCAGTTTGTATGCCCACTGCTTCATACTCCAAAGTGGGAGCCTGATAAGCTGGAATTGTTTTACTTTTACCTCCAGAAAGAAAAAATAAGATTTCTTTACATTAGATGGTCTAGCTTCAGAGTTTTCCCTCTGTAAACCATGTTTATTGAGTTCCACGAGTCTTATGGGATTGGGCTAAAGAATATGAATACATATTATATGAATGATAACTAGTGTACTTAGTCTGACTTTGTACAGTACAAATACTCTATTTTAGCTTAAGAGAATGAAACAACTACATTGAATAATCCAGTTATGGTATCTGTATTCCATGAACCAAGTAGTCGGAGGGTGTTGGAATGTGATGCCACATTGCTGCCACTCTCCTAAAGGTTCAGTGTTCTGTCAAATCTAAGATCTTGATAATTACCAGGATATTGTCAGAATATATTGCCACTTTTTCTACAAAAGGTATGTTGGTGTGGTGAGGTAAAAGCACTCACCTCTTGTTTACCATCTCTGGCATGCAACTCGACAGCAATGATGATGTTTACCATCATCCAGCTGTCATGCTCTGACTCCTGTATTACAGATGTGGTTACTGTTACAGGCTTTTTATGTGTGTACGTGTTCTGTGGGTCCTTCTGTGCTTTGTGCTTTGGAAATGGAGTTTTAGCTTTTGTTTATGTGTCCACCCCAAAATCTTCATGTGCTGCTTTAGAAATGAATTGATGAATCACTTGGGGCCAGGGTTTGGAATGCTCTGACTGGAGTATGTTGAGTTACTTCTGTTAAAAACAGGGGAAAATAAGACATAAATGCTCTTTGACCTCAATCAAACTATGCAATACAGCACACCAGAGAGCTGAATTCCTTGTGATACAGAAGTGCAGCTCCTGTGTCCTTCCAAACCCAGTCCTTGGTCCAAGGTTAGGAGAGCTTGTACTCAATGGCTGCCCAAGAATCTTGTATCCAGATCAACTCTAGTCCACTGCTTTTCCTCCTGCCCCCTCTCCTCGCCCGGCAGTTTATCCGGGTCAGGTTGTTGGGTGTTTTGGCTCGGAATGACGTGATCTCCAAGTGTGTCCCTCCTGTTGTCCCGTGGTGTTGTCAATTGGAGCTTGTCCTGTAACCCCACCAGTGTGGCTTTACCCGCTGGGGCCACTTCACCACGTTTCATCTCCCTGCCCCAGAGCATGTCGGGCGTTTGGGGTTTGCTGTGCCCCCCGGGTTGATGTTGTCTTGCTTTCCCTGTGTCAGTCAGTTGTGGGTCTGGTGCTTACAGTAAAGAATCCCTGTGACGTCTCAAGTCCAGTCCAAATAAGTTTTCATTTCCACTGCTTCTCTGTGTGTGAGTTTGATTTTTCTGCTTCTGTGGCAATTCAGGGATAAATGCCCTGTGGTCAGGACTGCTGGTAAAGGTTCTTTGTTCTCCCACTGCTTTGTTTTTCCAGTGAAATTCGTTCCTTGTGTTCCTCTTCTTCCCCCTGCTAAAAAACGGGTACAGTTTTCCCTGCTTCTGCCTCCCATGAGGAGCTCTCCTCTCCCAGGTGATGATGAATTCTCACCATTCTGCATTTACTTAACCCACCCTGGACCTCGTACAGTTTCTCCCTCCTAACTCCCTTTACTATTTTGTCTCTCTTTAATTC
The DNA here is from genome assembly GCA_013397775.1 of Eulacestoma nigropectus. NCBI lineage: Eukaryota > Metazoa > Chordata > Aves > Passeriformes > Eulacestoma > Eulacestoma nigropectus. The sequence goes on along the minus strand of VZTE01005256.1, from coordinate 2,022,784 downwards.
AGATTGACCTCGATTTCTTTCTCTGATTCCAAAAAGAGATTTTGGTGCATAACCTGGGAGACAAGCAGAAAAGCTCTCTCTGCAGATGTCTGTGTACATCCATTCCCTCCCCAGCACACGCAGTGTAAGGGGCTCAGCCTGTTCCATTCCTTTCCCCAGGTTTTTCCTAGAGCTAAGCAGACCACAGGCTGAAGCCATTTCTTATTTCTTTTGGTAATTGAAAATATTGGGAGATTTTCTTCTTCAGAAATAGCCACTGCAGATGAGCAGCTGGCATGAGAGAGGGTTGTTGTGCTTCCATGTTCAGTATTTTTAATTGAGGAACAAATAATTTATTTTGGGGAAAAATGTAAATTTTTTTGTATTTGTATGTCAAAGTGGCCTTTATAGGAAAAGCACATAAAATATTTAGATTAAAATTGCTTAGTTGTGTAATTTTAGTGGGGATTTTTGTATTGACAGGGTTTCTATGCATTTTTCAAAATATACTTGCTGTTTTGTGTTAGAATTATTGGAAATCTTTTTAAAAACATGTATTACCACATTTTCCATGGTTGATCCCTTTACTATCATTCCTTTTGAATACTAAAAAGATTTTAATTAACCCTGTAAATTAGTTTTCCCCCACAAATATTTGCATTAAGTCAATAAAATGAGTTATAGCATGGGTATGTAGCTTTAAGGGAATAAGCCTAGTAATGCAGCTTAGTTCTGGAGAGATGTGTTTGCAGAAGGGCGGTACAGCAGCGTTTCAATTGCACTTAAATCACTAAATTAGGAAATTAGGTTTTTGCTGTACCTCACTAGGGTTTCATTAAACCGTGTCCATCCTGTATTGTTTACACTTGAGCATTATTTAACTATGTATTATTTGTGCAGTTTGCAGTTCTCCGTTCTCTTGGGATTACGTGAACGTTAACAGATAGGAAGAGTTTTGGAGTGTGTGGTGTCCTCATGGGTTTGACATGAGTTTGGAGAGGGAGGAGAGGAAAGTGAGATCCATTAGAGCATTTTTCCATTTAATTATGTACCTGTTTTCACATTAGCTGAGATTGAATAACCGAACTTACAGTTGAACTGTGAGTAAAATCAGTGGTTTAGGGGTGGGGGAAATGAAGGGGTTGCAGAACCACAGGCAAAAACCCTTTAGTTGCACTGTGGTACAACTGCCCTGACTGCCTGTGCAAAGCATAGCCCGAGGGGATACATCAGTCCCTGCTCTCATTGCTCTGGTTTTGCTTTCTCTTCTCAAGGTGTAACTGCAAGGTTTGCTAAGTAGGACCTTCCCAGGAATGCCTGTCAACTGAGACTTGAGTTTTATGATTTTATGTTTGTAGTTTTAATTTTTGTTCTTGTTTCTGTTTCGTAGGAGATCCCACATGTTCACAGGTTAGTGTTAAGTGCAGGCTTTCAGGTGTAGCACCAAACGAGCGTTTCATGCAACCATGCATTCTGTAATTGAGGAAAAATGTGCAATTCTAATGGCACTTTGACCCATTGCTGAAACACTGGGTTTTGCAATTGAACAAACTCAACAACTGAAAACACTCTGTGTCTTCATTAGATGTCTTGAAGGTGAAGCAAAAGGCAGTTACTCCAGTTGTACCCATGGATAATTTGGTATTAATTTTTTTTTTTAAATGGTTTTATGATCTGTTTTTAGAAAAACACTCCTTTCTTGGTTTACTTTAGTTGCCATAAATTGCCCAGTGCAGAGTCTGGTCCACCTCCATTCATTTATTTTCATGGAGTAGTTGCACAAAAACTGGTAACAGCAAAGTAGGAAAGCTCTTTGGTTACATACCAGTAGCTTCCCTTGCAGAATTGCTTCGTGGCTCACACATGGTATGAAAAGGGACACGGGAATTTTCCTGGATTCAGTAGCACTCGCTTTGTTTACGTGTTCAGTAGAACGTTGGGTGACTAAAGGGAGGTTCCCTTTTTAAAGTATTTGACTTGTGCTTTGAGGACTTAGTTGCCACTGTGCAAATTGTGCTGTAATATTGTACCAAGGATCAGTGAAAGTGTTTTATCTTTTTTAATGTTGTTTGTATTTGACCGGGTTTTATAAATGTAAGAAAACAGAGTGTTGTATTTTGATCTGAAATTTGCGTATGGTAAAAGTAACTTTGCTTTATGTATCGGAGGTTTGTTCAGAACTTGAATCATTTTATAGAAGGGTACAGACCAAAATTAATTGTCTTAAAGGTGTTTAATAAATTAACCAAATAAAACATTGATTGTTTGAAAACTTGTTAACTTCCCCTTCTGCTTTTTTTTTTTTTATTTTTAGAAGGAAGAACGTAGTTCAAGATTCTCTCTCAAGGTCTTATGAAAAGTGAAAAAAAAAAGAGCAGTAGATTTTATAAATATCATCTCCCATGAGTTATCTGTTTTATTATTAAACATTCCAACATGCCAGAAGTTTAATCAAAGGGGAAAACCCAAAGGAAATAAATGGAGGAGGAAAGGCAATGAGGAAATGAGGGGAGGCGGGATCAGTCCCTCCCTGGCTCTGCCCAGGCAGTAAATGCTTGTGGCTGCTGGGCTGTGGATATTGTCAATGGCCACTCCAGGAAAAATGGGAGTGGGAAGGAGCTTCTGCTCACCTGGAAAAGCTCTCATGGTTGTTTTAAGGTGTCCATTCTTCCCAGCAGTCACCTTCACTCGTCCCCTTCACAAACACTGCTCTTCCATGTGACCTTTCAAAGCGGAGGAGAAAAATATGTGAAGCATAACTGCTCCCAAGGGCAGGTACAAACAGCTCCTTCCAGGGCTGCCTGATATTCCGACCTTTGGCTGCGTCACAGCGTGCAGACATAACCCCTGAAAGTTCAGAGACCTGGACATTTTTAAGATGCCAAGCAGCTGCAACTCCAGTTGAGCAATATTCTACCTCCGTGCTGTGATGCTCCCTGCACTGGGGTACCAGCCCTTGCCTCTGCTGGGGCTGCCTCTGCTTGGTTTGATCTTTGGGAAAATACCCAGAGCTCTGTCTACCTTTTCTTAAACACAAGGACATTGAGGCAAGGCCAAATGTGAGGTAGGAGCCAAGGAAAAGCTGAGGTTTGGGGTAGCTTGGGCAAGGGGAGTGAAGGGGGAAGGCAGCAGCACGGCTTCAAAGCAGAGTGCAGAAACCGGGTGCTGTAAACGTGTGTTCTAAAAGAGATGGTGGGTACTAGGACAGAAAAATGCATATTTATTCCAGAAATACCTTTTCTTGCTTAGTTCCACAGCCATACCAAGGTCCTGGACCGCCAGCCAGGTTGGTGCAGGGAGCCTGAGGCCTCCAGTGTAAACACAGACTGATGATAGGGAATCTTGTGTTGATTTACCCTTGTTGCTGGTGTTCCCATGGTTATGGCTGCGTAGATGGGCTCTGCCATATCTCCCCTGTCTTACTGCGTCTTGGAAACAAAGACAGGAGGGTGAACTTGGATTTATCTTTATTCCACAGCCTGGAATCCTAACAGAAAGGGAAGAGGGCTCCTGCCTGGTTTCCTTTACCTTTTATGCACAGAGGAGATAAAACTTTTGAAGTTCCCATTTCTGCCTCTTTTTAACCTCTCAGTTTTTTTCCTTAAGTCTCGCAGGAGAAATCCAGAACTGGTTCCTCAAACAGGATTTTCAGCTGAAGCTCTTGATGCCTGGGAGCAAAGCCTCTCTGTGCCTCCTTAACTGCAAGGTACTTGCCAAGAAGGCAAAGTATTGAGTTTACGCAACCGGACTTGTGACTCTGGTGACTTCTGTGTCACAAGGAGTCACAGTTGTTCACCAGCTTCTACCTCAGCCTGAGAGAGGAGTGTCCCATGAGCTTTCTCCTGGCAGGAATGTGCTAGGAGAGGCATGCAGTTGGCAAAGGATCCCTGCAGGTTGGAGCTGCTGTGGAGGCATCTGGGTGTGTGAGCAGCCCCAGCTTTGCTGAGCCAGGCTCTTCCGAGGGCTGGTGCCTCCTTGGTAAGAGGTGGCATCTGTGTCCTTTGCACAGCCCAAATCTTGGAGCCATCTTTCAACAGGCTGAGTTTTCCAGGTGAATAACAGGCTTCTGGCCTCCCGAATCTCAAATCAAGCAGCGAGACCTGCTGTTCACTAAGCTCCATGTTACTGAGTTGTCCCTTTGCACAATGATCACCGGAAACAGTAAAATTAACAGAAGAATTAATTGCTGTTCAGAATTCACTACAACTCATAACACTTTGTCTGGAAGCAGCTGTAAAGGCAGAAAATTAATGTGGATTCCATGGGGTCTTCCTGCAAGTCATTTTAGCTGAATGTTTTTGCCACTCCACAGATTTCTCTGCTCCAGGTGAAGCCAACGGCAGCAAGATCAGAGCTGTTACTTTTGCTTTTTCTCCAGTGCATTTGGGTGTGCACAGGCCAAGCTCTGTCACGTGTGGCCTCTAAGGAATCGTGAACCCCAACACTGTGGGCTGGGCTGAAGGAGTTGGCTAATGGAGAATTTACCGTAAGAGCAAAATGTATTTTTAACCACCAGGATATGCTTATCGTCAGGAAAGGGCAAGCAGCACTCCTATCTCTCCAGGGAAGGGGAAGTGTTGAGCGTGACTTTATTTTTTTCCAACTCCTTTTCAAACTCTGAAAGGGATTTTTTCTTGCTGAGACATGTCGTTGGATTAAATCAGGGAGTTACACAGACATCAACCCTGGGTCACAGGTGAAAAATATTAAATGCCAGGCATGCAGTGTTTTTCCATTGCATGTGATGTACGTTCAGGAAAGACCTTTGGAAAGAGTGCTTTGAAACGAGTCTGTTTTGCTTTTTAAAATACACTAAGAGCCCGTCCAGAAGCTTTTAAATTTTTAGGACAGCTTTGATGTTTTCTGTGTTGAAGAGGAAAGCAGATTCCCCTCCTCGTACCCTACCCTGTGCCTCTGGAACAAGCAGCACATCAGGTGCCTGCGACCGTGGGCTGCTTTTTGGCTTGGGGTGCTTCGCTCAGAAGGGGGCTGGACGTGTCCCCTTGTTTGTCACCGCGCCTGTTCGGACTCTGCCACCCAGGAGAGCACCCAGGGCCGCCTGCCCTCGGCTCCCGAAGCCAGTCCAGGGTTCACCTCACCAGCAGCAGCCCTGGCATTTTCCATTTTCCACAGCCGGCGCTGCTCTCCCTTTCCATAATCCTGCCCCGGGACCAGGAAAGCCTTTGAAGGAGACACCGCGATTTGCTTGCAGGACACAGCAACGATGCCTCTCAGGCCACCTAGGCAGGAGGGGCTTGGCTGCTCCTGTAAATACCTGCTTGCCTGTTTTAGTCAGCGGTTGGAGTCACAAAGGAAAGAAACGCTTTGAAATGCTAAAAGCTGCCTGGCCAAAGAGACGGGCTGAGGATGTTCCCACCCTGCCTCGTTCCATTCCCACGTGCGCTGCCCACCCCCATCCAAACCAGTCTCGCCTGTCCTCCCGCTGTGTCCTCATCAGCTGCCAGGCCTCCCTCTCCCCCCTTCTCCCGGCTCCCCGCTGCCCGTGCTCGGGGAAGGTGTTTGAGCCCTTGGGGCTGAGATTTAACACCCACGCACAGCAACAATCGCGCAGCGCTGGAGCCTCGCAGAGCGAGAGCGGCTCGGCACGGCCCCGGGGCTGCCGTCGGTGCCTCCTTCCGCTTCACCTCGCTTCTTCCCTCAGCGCTGGATGCGGTGACCCGGCAGGGATGGGGAGGGGAGGCTGGGCTGTGCTGTGCTCCCCTCCCCGCGGAGGGGCTGGGTGGGTTTGTCCCGCGTTTCCTGCCCTTGCTGGGGCTGTGTGTGAGGGTGAGTCACGGCAGCCCGGGCGGACGGAGGCGCTCCCCGGGGACTGCACCCTCAGAGCCTTGGGAAGGGCCTATCTCTTCCCATCAGCTGCCCGTGGAGCTCAGGGCAATGCTCTCCTCTCTGAAGGGTTTGGGCTTCAGGTGGGGTGATTCTTTACTTCTTGCTATCTGTGCTTCAGCAGGTTTCGCTGATTTGCAATTAAATCTCCTTTCATGTTGGTTTTAATTGCCTTCTCAGTTCCCCATACTACAGAGTAATGGGGAAGAATCCATTTTTAGCCTTTCAGTTCATCTCCTCCTCGTTTCAGCTGTGTCTGTGCTTTTCTCCTTGCTGTTGCAGTGTGAAATATTCAGGGAGAAATGTGAAATTCCCTCAATCTGAAAGTCATGTACCACATCTTACAGCTTGCCATGAGGCACGGGAATGTTCCTGGCTCTACCTGCCTTGAAGAGCAAACAAAGGAAAGCTGCAAGCACCACAGTGTCTGGTCTTGGCAGATGCTTTGGAGACCAGCCCATTTTCATGGAAATTAGGTTGTTGCTATTCGGTTTTTTCGGTGGGTTTTTTTTTTTTTGTTTGTTTGGTGTGTTTTTTTTTTTTTGTCAGGAACCCAGCGGTTCCTCAATCACTTTTCCATTTTCATGAAGCAGTTTGTGAATCACATACATGTAAAACGAAGGAGTTAGCAAATGCTGCTTCCCTTTGATGTATGGTGATCCAGCCGTCTTGTTTTTAACTGCTCCCTGGAATTTTCCATCTTAGTATGAATATTTCAATGAAAGGTAACAAAGAAACCCCCTCACTACCTTGTACTCATTTAAAGACAACAGGAAGGTTGTGAAAGCTAAAATGAAAACAAAACTGGTTTGCAGTTGAATGGTTGTGTAACCCTCATGTTAAGAAATGAGAGAGGAAAGGGCTGAGGAAGAACATTTAGAGACAAACCCTTCAGCTGTGAGGCAGTGATGAAGGTTAAACAGTCCCTGCTCAGAGAGGTGTGCTGGCCTCACTCCTTGGTACAGGTGTGACATCATGCCATGGTAGCATTCTCCTGTGCTGGAAAAGTGGCTTTAAACACAGGCATGTTCCATTTGTCTCCATTCGGAGATGTAACCAAGAGCACCACAGCTCAGTTCAATGTTTACATCTTTTCCCAATTTTTTCCTTCATGCTGAATGGCATCTCATATCCTTGAGATGTTAGTCTGGTGGTTGGCATAACCCAAAATCTAACAATTTACCTGCTGTCAACTGCTCCATCTTTCTGGGCTCCTTTTTTTTCTTCTCCTTAATCCAACCTGTTCCTTGGAGCTGATGTAATTGAAATGGCACCACCCTCAGACCCTGCTCTGAGCTGACAGATGCTCCTTGGATTTGCCTTTCTTTGTACAACCACACTGTTCTAAAAGTCCTAAAGATTAACTTTTTCTTGCCTAAATAGATGCTAGGAATAACTTAGGAGTAGCATGGCTGTTGCCTACTTTATCTTTGAGTTTGAAAAGGAAGGTATAATATTATTCCAAATTTTTTCATAACTGTAGAAGTGAATTTGAATGAGAAGTCTTCTCTGTTTCCACTTTTTCAGTCTCATTGGTAGTGTGGTGAGAGAACATCTTCCTACAGGATTTCCCTGGTACATTCAGTTCTCTGGATGTACTTCGAATTTGTGGTTAAATGGAGAGATGTCCTCTCTTTCTTTATGACTGCATTTAACCATTGGGAAAAGACAGTTACTGAGTTGGAGAACACTAGAATGATGTTGTTTACTAGAGGAAACAGCTATCATAACAGCCACAGGCATCTCTATGCCTTCGTTGGTTTCAGAGAAATTGGGAAGGAAGGAATATTCCACAAAATTTCTTGGGCTAAATGAACACCCTGTTTCCAACATGCGATGGCAGCGTCGCTCTTGGGGCTGAGCCTGGTTTATGAGCAGCATTAAGATCTCAAAGTGAGGCCCCAATCCAACAAATATTTAGAACTCTCCTTAGGCTTTTATTTGCAAAGTCTTTGCTCTGACATTGCGAGGCACCTGTGAATGTAGCAGACTGCTAGACAGGGAAGTGTTGCTTGGACCTAGAATGGCGCGTGGTTGAAAGCAGAACAGATTGGGAAATCTGAAAATTCAGGGGACCAAGGGAGTGTGTTCTCAGCAGAGCTTCTCACAGAATCTTCCACCACTCCCCCACGGTACCAGTTTATTAAAGAGACCTGCAAAAAAAAAAGCCCTAGTTCTTGCCAGCCTGGGTGACTCCTATCAGAGCTATGACAGGTTTATTCCATTTGCAAGTCAAAACAAGTTTCTCCTCTCTCTTGAAGGTACATAATTATCAAGATCATCCTTATTGCTACACCCGTTACCATTGCCTATAATCTTTGGGTATTTGCACTTGCCTGGCACAGTCCTGATTGGCAAAACAAAGCTTGCATGTGTGATAAGTTTAGTGTAAGAGACTCTTCTCATTAGTGCTGGATGCCATGAATCAGAATGATTAAGTGATTTGTCCAAAGCACAAAGCAGATTTAGTGTTTCTGCACTGCAGTCCTACTAAATCATGAACATTATCAAATTCACAAATATTACCTAAAAATACTAAATCCTAATCTCATAAATGTGATCTGTTTCTATTTATACTGGAGGCCTCAGACCTTAACCATTTATTTCTTCCTTTTGGAAAAAAAGCTCCTAGTAACTTGAAATTATGGTAGTTTAAATTTTCTTCATGCTGAAAAAGTGTTGTTTGGTATCAGAAAATCATCTAAAATTTTATCTGTTTCCCTTAGTTAATTGTCCCTGCTTTGGTCAACTGGGGTAACATCCCTGCTGTGTGTCAGCGAGTGAGCTTCAGGTGGGAATGCTGGAGAGCTGTTGTGAGAAACTCAGCAGAGGTGAAGACAAATGGTCCAGCAAGAGGATGTAGAATTGGTCCCTGGTGGCCTCAGTTTTTATCCTTGACCTTTGCACCTCTGTGTGACTGGCAGGTGAGAGAGGCAGATCGTCGAATATGCCAGAAAGTTGTTCAGGATGATCCTCTGAACTCTTGTCTTCAAAGTCAGGTCATACCTTGGAGGAGCTGCTCCTGTCAGGGGAGCACAGAACTGACTGGCCCTCAGTGCTGACCCTTGATGCCTGAGAGGCTCTCACCCCTCCTGAACAGGGGCTGTTCGAGTTTCTGCAGAACTCCAGAGGTTATGTGGGGAGCAGAGCCATCTCGATGGTGTGTAGACATGGGGGAGGGGGAAAAGGCTGCTCAAGGAGGTGGCTGATACCATCATGATTGGAAGGGCTTTGCTTAGAGCTTCTGCTGTCAGCTGACTGTGAGATAAGTGTAATTTTTTGCACCACTCCTGCTCTGAAATTCCCCCGTAGCTGCAGGGGCAGAACAGGTATCGCCTTTGCCACAGGGCCCAGTAGGATGCAAAGAGATCTCACCTTTAATGCCTCAGTGCACAGCAGTGCTGCTGGAAGGAGGAAGTATGAACAAGATGGAACTGCTCCAGCACCTTTAGGCCTCTCTGCTTGCTCTCTTTGCTTTTCCGGTCATCTTAATCCTCTCCTGCTCAGCAGAAACTATACTCTCCAGGGAAATAAACCTCCTGTGAACATCCCTGAGCTTCTGATGGCAAGAGGAATGAGTTCCTTCCCTTTCTAAAAAAGCCTCTTCAGTAGATTCACACGTTTCAATTTGCCTCCATGAGGCTACTTGGTGACAAGCGGCACCATAACCTTCTCTGAGGCTCCCACCCAAAGTTTTATGCAAACTATATGTAAACTTACTCTCATCATGAGTGATAACCATGAGATAGGTCATGCTTGAATGGCATTTTGTTCATGGATGTCCTGGGGCTCACCAGTGCCTGGTGTCCTAGCAGGGGTCCCTAAGGCATGCCCCCAACCTGGAGCATCCCCAAGGGGCAGGGAATTTAGGAACAAAGGTGACCCCTGAAACTTCCTGGGTTCCAGCTTACACTCTGAAAGTCCTCCTGCTGCAGCATCCAGCCCTCCCATGTGGCAGTGGAGTTGTCCTGCCAGATCAGCCTCATCGTGATTCTGTCCAGAAAGGAGCTGCCTGCACCCAGAGGGAAACAAATCCACAGTACCAGCTCAGTGGGAAAAGCTCCATATGTGGCTGCTGTTGCAGGCACAAATGGCCCCGCTCCCAAAATGGGATGGTGAGCTGCCTGGGTGGGCAGTGCAGGAGAATCCCACATGCCCCTTCCCTCTGGTGCTGGCAGGTGGTGCTGGCCAAGCCCAGCCTGCACCCAGAGCTAACACAGCCAGGGCCACAGCTTCCCGGGGGTGCCGAGGTGTTGAAAACACACATGGCCTCGGTCATGTACTATGGACCGAGCACCTCCTGCTCCCCACTGCTCCCACACGGTGCCAAATCCCACTTCCTCTGATGCTCTTTCAGTATTAGCAAGTCAGGTCATGTGTCTGATGGGTCAGGGACAGGGAAGTCTGATCAGGGCGTTTAGCTCTGTGTACATCTGGTGGGGCCTGCTCCCTTTTTGTGGCTCCTCCTGGACCCTATTCTAGTCTTTTCTTCCTTTAATTTTTTTTTTCTCCCCTTTAAAAGGGAGTTGTACCTACAACTACCCCCTGGGACTGCCTCTGTCTTTTCTTCCCCCAAGATCACCACTGTTTGTGTTGCCATGCTGGAGAAGGAGACTGAGGTGTCACCCAGACCCATGACTTTTGGGAATGAAGAGTGGTTGGTTGTGATTTATACCCTGAGCCCTAAATAATAGGACTTGAATCTCCATGCTTCATTTGTGCCTGGTGGCTTACACTGAGAGATCTGTGCAGGCTACTTTTGTCTTGCTTTTTCATCCCAACTTTGGTGTAGCTTTCACATCACTGCATGTAATCACGCCAGCAAAGAGAGGCTGGAAGGCTTGAAGAGCTGAGGGAGGTTGGCTTTTCTGGTTCCTGTTACAGAGGCAGTAACTTCTGCAAGGAATGAGGGAACAAGCAACTCCCCAGTCACTGCTCAAAGCCGGGGTGTCAGGCCACATGCAGAAGAAAGAAGCAGCTGTGTCAGCTCCCCAGGTATTTGGGGACCTCTGCTTTGGTACCACCAAAAAAATCACAGGCATTTCTCGTGCACTACCCTGAGAACAACTGGACTGTTTAAACCACTGTTTTCTGGAATGGGTTTACATGCCATGCATTCAAACCTTAGTTTGCTTTGTCCCAACTTCCCTGTGCAGGCAATCCCTAAGTAACCACATTGCCCGAAATTACTTGCCCACTTGAATTTGGATAAGTACATGCTTCCCAGCTGGCTCATTGTTCTGCTGCTAAATATTGCTCAGATATCCTAGCCATGCCAAGCCTGATTTTTATCTGTGGATTCTGCAAGGCAAGCTGTGGAATGCAAATTATTCCAGTGTATTTGCAGGTCTGTGCTGAGGAGGAGATCCCTGGAGCTTGATCCTTCTGTTTCCCAGTGAGTCATTATTGTTATGAAGGTTGTATTGCCCCACCACTTCGAGATACGAAATGCTGGGGTGTTGCACTTGTCTTTTGTAAAAGAACACAGGGTCACAAAATCTCTGTGTGTGTGTCTAGCAGGAAACCAGCATTCCAGTGGTGATCACACTGCTACTTGTAAGCAAACCTTTCTTCCAAAATCTCACCCAAAATCTCTCTCTAGGCAAAGGCGGTGTCCCCTCAAGGCTTCACAGTGCTCAAGTACTTAAGGAAGGAACTCTGACTGCAGACAGTGACTGTTAACATGGCAAAGTCTAAGGACAGGCAGGCAGCTTTCTGCAGGCCCTTTTGTCTCAGGCAAGCAGTTTAAACCTTTGCTTTCACTTAATAACCCCAACAACCAAGAAAAGGTGGGGGAAACTTTTGATAATTATATGTTCATTTGATAGAGTGCACATAAATGACTGCTTGAAAATTTTATTAACTCTTGAAGTTACATTCCAGTTGCTCTGGTTAGGTGTCCTTTCTGCTCTTCTGCTGAGCAAAGGAGGCAACTCTGTCAGCTGCCTCTATGAGAGAGTTTGTGACTTCCTTACACGGAACAAGGCAAGAATAGGTTAAAAATTCTTCCCCCACATGGTACTGCTTCCCAAACAGCCAGCTATCTTGCTGCAGTCAGGCTGGGTGGATTCGCTGCTGTGCCAGGAAAGAATGATGATCCTCCTGCACCCACTCGCCTGTGGGGAGGGCTGACCCAGAAGGGAGCTGTGAGAGGGTAAGGAGTGCTCAGTGAGAGGAGGCACTTCTGCCTTGGGAGCAAATTAGAGCATGTTTGATCACTGGATGGATCTAGGGCATCCCCACAAAGCTCAGCCCTGCATGAGAAGTCTTACGGGTTAAATGAATGTCTGGATCCAGGGATCTGAATGTTTACAGCTGCCTCTTGCTTGCTCTGAGTTTACTCTGAGCTAATGCACACTGCCACAGTGACGTCTGGGCCTGTTTTGTTACAGCCTTGAGTTTTTGCAAGGAAAATTTGCCCCAGATTTCCTCTGTTTGCCCCTGTTTCATGCAACCTGCCCAATCCATAGGTGCTGCAGTGGGGAATGATGTGGACACTTGTCCCTGGTAAAGCACAGAAGGACACGTGTGGTGCCACAGCGGTGGTGACAAAGGACACAGGTTTTGTGTTTGCCACTGATCAACCCCAGCATAGAGTGAGGGGTTTTCAGGCTGTTCTGGAGATCCAAACCAGGCAGTTTAGGTGATTTCAGCAGAATTCAGGCCAGGATTTGACTTCAAGTACCTTGTATTCACAACTAGTTTAAAAAAAATGCTGGCAATAAACAGCAGAAAGTTGCTCACTTTAGCAAATGCAAGAATACAGACTCTTCTATTTTCTCTATTTTTGTGCTTTATTTGACAGTGGTTTTGGACTGACTTCCAGCAAGGAAATAGTCAACCTGACTAGTATTTGTCACCTCCTATGAGCTAAATATAATTTGGATTTTATTTACCTCATAGTATTTCTTTAACAAGATGTGTAACTCACTCTCTGATGTGAGTTTTTTCCTGGAAAAAAGAACTCCCCACATTGCTGTCCTTACGCAAAATAAATAAAATCTTTCTGTCTTCTTGCCACATTTAGATCTATATATATCCCTGGTACACAGAGGAGATATCAGCTTGGGAATTGGCACACTGAGGGAAAATAAATGAATTTACAGTAAAGCCTGGTTATTGTTTTTAAAGACCTATTGAAAGGAGAAGACTGTTCTTAATTTTCTCTCATAATCTCATTTCAAGATGTTTAGCTCATAAAATTCTGTCAGAACATGGGGCCTGGACTTTTATCTTCACTCTCCAGTTGAAAGCCTGGAGGACACTCTGGTTTTTCACTCCTGGCTGTGGTCACAAGGAGAAGCCGTAGCCAATATGGGACAGGATCCTGTGGGCCACCACCGGACCAATTCCTTGTCCAGAAGTGAAAAGAGCTGTTGATCCTGCCTTGTTTGCTTTGCACACCACACCCCTGCTTATTGCCTACAATCTAAATTGCAGAGGCGGCCGAACTTGCTTCCTGTTCCAAACAATAGCCCTGGCTGACACGTCCCCTCGTAATGCACGGAGCAAAGTGCCGGAATGGCCGCGTGGGTTTGACGGGCTGGGGCTGTGGGCGCTAGTGGCCCCCGTGGAAGGGTCACCACCTGCACCCCAGACAGGGTGGAGAAAAACGTAGGGGGCTGGGGAAAGATGTAGGGGCTGCTGTAGTGTGCTGTGGAAAGAAATTACTTTATGGAGGATGTTAGTTAGGGGAAAGATGTCTGGAAACGTGGGGAAAACTTCCTGAAAAGAACAAGTATGAACAAGATCATCAAAGTCTTATGAATTTAGTAGGAATTCCTATAGGGAAGCTAGTTTGTAAGTGTCCAAGTGTCTAAAGGCCTGAGTCATGCTTTTCTCTGTAAGAAAGAGGATATTATTTTGTTGCAGAAAATATTTCCATTAGGTAGTTTTCATTTGAAGGATTATACTTGGGAATACAAGTTCTAATTTCCTCAGTTGTTTTACCTCTTCTAGGAAATGTATGCAACAATCAGAGCTGATGTTACTCGTGTTTAACAGCACTATGGGGAAGAGTTGTGCTGCATGGGAGTCCCTCTGCAAACAAAGGATCTGTAGAAAACGTCCCAGGTATTTCTTGGGAACTGTACTGGATTGCAGTGTTCACAGTGTCTGCCTGAAAGGCCACTACAAGCTGGCGTGGGCACGTTGCTGTCCTCGGAATACCTGGCTACCAGTGCTGAAAACTTCTGATTCTGGTGTACCGTGATGGTATCTGTGGTCTTGGGATGTGTAACAGCTTCCAAAACAGGAATTACCTTCCTCTTGTTTGAAACAGAGAATGTCACAGTGCGTGGACAGGGCCACTGCTGCTTCCCTGTGCTTCCCCCGGTGAGGTGCTGCTGGTTCAGTTGTTTACGCTGCAGCTGAACTGGGAGAACAGTGAACAGTGCAGAGAAGGGGTGGTGAGTCAGGCCCATGATTAAGTGCAGGAAAACAAGCTGTGTGTGCAAAGTGATCTGGGCACCGGAGCTGGAAAATCCATCCGACCCCTTGTGCTGTTCGTTTGAGGAGACTTGTGTTATGAAAGTGTTCCTGGGCCATTATTCAGACTTATTTTTCAGGGGATGCTGGCATGTTGGGAAACTTTGCATTTACTTCCATTTTAATGTTCTTTTGTTCTGCATTCTGACTCAGAATAATACCTTTCCCTGTGAGCCGGAAATACAGTTGGAACCGGGGTACAGGTTCCAAATTAATCTGGTATCCTAGAAATCTACCTCACTGATAGCAGTTAGAAATCATTTTCCCTATCTCTACCCACAGTTTCTCAGGGAATCCTGGGCATATCTTGTGAAGGTTCTCTCTCCCTGTTTTTATCCTTGCTTTGGGATCAGATGACATCTGGCTCCATTACTTTCTGAGCCTTTGGATAATTTACTCTTTCCATTTCTCTTCTAGCATGATCTATATGATCCTCCCCTGAGACATTTTAATGTCTGGAATGAACTCCCCCATCTCCTCCGGAGAAGACTGAGGCAGATGATTAACTGTAGCCAAATCTACCCCTTTTTCTCTCTAAATTATCCCTTACTGTCTCCTCCTTCCTTCCCTTGGTTTTAACGAACAACCTCATGAAACATCTGACTTCTTGTTTTTTCTAGGGGAAAAATTTTAAACAAAACCACATTCAGACACACAGACATACACACACAAGGCAGACAATGAATGCTCAGAGACAACCAGCAGCGTGCTCACAGAGGCAGGCTTATATACAGATACAATGACGTAAATCAACACCCAGAAGCATTTATTAAATTACCCAGATATATACACACAGGGACAGGCAGATGGGTTAAGGCTGCGTTTTTATTGGTGGATAAATGAAAACATCACTTTAATGCCCACAGGAGAGTATTTTGGAAAAGCAGTGGCAGCAGCAGCAGCAGCAGATATTAAAGGTGATAATATCTCTTTATTCACTCTTGCAGACTAATTGGCTTGTCCTAGGAAAGGTCAACTACTGCTGCATAGCAAGTGCAAAGCCATACACATTCATAATCAAAACTCAGTATGAAAGCAGCACAGCAGTCCTTCCCAAAATCATCCCCTGTTCCCAGGCAAGGAATGGTTCCTGGAATTTGCATCCCTAAACTCCCACTTTTGATTGCTCTGGACAGCCCTGTCTTACTTTTCTCTTGCTCAAAGATATGAGAGCATACTGAATGCCCTGTGTACAGTAACAGGAAATTCCCCAAAACCAGCTACACAGCTCTTAATGTATTAAATACACTTTTCCTTGAATGCCCATAATCCTCAGAGTATGGAGCATTAGCTCCCACACCCAATTAATGAGGCATTTTAGCCATAGATGTAAGTTAACTGAAACAACTGCATGAATTAAAGTGGCCAAATACCTGTCTTTTCAGGCCCACATGCAGGATTTCTCATTAAAAACTACTGCTAAGCTAACTGTAATTTCCTTAGATGACCTTGAACCATGGGACTCCTCTGTAATATGGTTATAGTGAGGTATAAGTTACGTACTATGAGGCCTCTAAACATGATAACTCGGCCCCATCATCCCTACTTACACCTTCCTACCCACTGCCCCAGTCCTGCTAATTTCACCCAACATTTTCTTTAGTTCTTGTTTCACTGTTTAAATCCGGATAGTGTTTAGGGCTGCAATGATCTTTGCTCTTGACTGTGGGACAAACAAGAGGCCAAACCCTAGCTGCCTGCACTCACAAACAAGGTCTGGAGCACACAGAATGCCTTTATTCTCCTGCTGTTGATAATGATAACCCAGCCCTGCTCCACGATGCCCACGTTGCATCCACTCCCTTTGCTCCCATCACCTGTGTGGCTGTGGTAAACAGATGTAAATTGATATCTGCCTTGGTGCAGTTTGCTGGTGGAGTTAACCAATCCACAAGATGTTTTGCAGCAACAGCTGTACCATCCCTAATGATCTCAAGGTCTTACTAGAGGCTCAAAAGCTGGTGCTGAATCGCCAGTGTTTTCCTGCAATGTCTCATTCTGTATTTTTATCTTAAAGCTTTCTATAGCATTAGTGAAGAGCTTAATCCAAATGTACTCTTTTCAGCTTATCTTTTTCACGTTCTGAAAAAATAGCCTTATATACTGGAAGAAATTTATATATCAGAGAAAACACCTCCATTTTGCAATGTTGTAGTAGCTCAGAAACTCTGATTTTGATGGTCAGCTGCAGCCTTGACCACTACCAAAGTTACAGCCATGATTTTTGTTGTTGTTGTTTGGAGTGTAGGGTTTTTTGTGTGTTTGTTCTGTTTTGTTTGGGATTTTTTTGGTTATGATGTGTGATGCATTTCTTCTAGGTACATGGTACAGTCTGTCCATTACTGACTGTCTGCTCTTTTCAGAGAATTCTCTGGATTTGTCATCTTCTTGCTCTGTTGCATTTCACCTGGGGACTGCCCTAAGCAAATGACTGCTATTTCTCTATTTTCTGTTGCCTTTTGGATTGTAAGGCCTTCAGGGTTATTATACTTTCAAGAAATAATCTATGCTCTGCTGATGGGCAGGTAAAAGTGGCAAGGTATGTAATTACCAAAGTGTTCCTTTAGCTGGATCTGTGAATCTATAACCATGAAAGATAACACATTAAATGAATGCACCTCTCTGTCCTTTGTATTTGTTTGCTTAGATTTCTCAGGCCAGGGTCTGTGTTAGATGCATTTACAATGTTCTCAGCACAACAAAGCCTCCAGCACTGGATGATGTGCATAATCATCTGATGGCAGGTTATGCTTTACTTTATAGCCCAGCTCATATTAAGGTAAGGAAAGGACTGTGGACAACTGGGAGAGTTTCAGCTGCCTTTTGTGTAACATTGTTTTGAAGCGATTGTAACACAGGAGTTTCATAATAAAAACGGTAATTTAAGATGTTTTATCTTCTCTTTCTATGACACCTCTTCACCAGAGAACCCATGATACTAATCCTGCTAATACTTGATGCTTTTTCCCTACTTTTTGCCTCCCCTTGGTCTTCAAAAAAAATAATCCAAGACTTTCGGCATTTCATCCACTTCTAATTTCACTTCCCCATTGTGTTGGTTCAGTGAGAGAAGATACACTTCCCTAATCTGGGGACTACTTTTTTCTTTCTTAGCTGTTCTTCCTCTGTTTTGGGGAAACTTCACCTTATTGTGACAAGCTCAGAGCTCTGCATCATACCCCACATTTCCCTTTGACTTTTTATGCTTGGTTGTTTTACAGTGAGGTTTTATATGTGTCAAGAGCTAAACAGAGCATTTCAAACTGATGAGCACTTGCAGCTTGGAATGACTGGTAGGATGTAATCCATTGATGAAATAGGAAATATTAGCTAGAGGTGGGAACAATAGTGCAGACTGTGTAATGGAAATGGTGACTTTTCACTGTGTCCTGCCAAATGATAATTTTTTACATACATCCTGATGGCAGTAAGAATGAATGTAAATGGAGATGGCTGCCTGATGAGAGCTCACCTTTTTCCAGGGTTTTTCTGTGTCTGGACATGTGGGTGGCCCTGGAAGAAGGCCATACAGAAGAAGTTTAGGACTGCTGTTAGTTGGAAGGGTGAAGGTGAGGGATACCTTAGCCACACTATCTGGTTGGGAGCAGCAAAGCAAAAAAACAGATTTCAGGCTCTTTCCTCTCTGTTTCTTCTGCTTATCTCTTTCCTACTGACTAATTGGTTTTTGTTGCCTCTTCATTTCTATTTGTCCAATTCAGATTTAGACCTGATATTGTAAGAGTTGGGACTTCCTCTTTCCACTTAAATAAACTCCTTCACCACAGAAACTCTGTTAATTCTGCTTCATTTCAGATACATTTAACCTACTTTGTATAGTGTTTCATCCTACTAAATCAGATCTGGGAAAAGTCAGACTGGAGTGCTGCTCAGATCAGCAGATGGCAGGCTCCTTCTAGCAATTGGCACCACCAGCTTCATCCTACAACCCCCTACATCAGAGCATCTGATGATGACAGGCAGAAAAGAAAAGTATTTCTGCATCATGCACTCAAGAGTGTGCATTATGTCAGAGCGGAATCAGAGGTATATTTGTCCCCAGGGTCTGCACAGCTCGCAGTCAGCCCTGTGCTGTAATATGCATCAGCTGGGAAAGCAAGAAGCCAGTGACTGAGTAATTTGGAGAAGAGTAGAAATCTGAATGCCAGAGATGTCAGAGAATTGCAAGTTCACAGCAGAGTCTGATTTCCCACTTACTACTCCTCTGTGAGGTGTCTTTCAGAATCACTGTTAGTCTCAAGAGTGGGTGATGAGAAATTTGGGGAAAAGAAAGAGCTCCTTGCAAATCCAGTCTTTATTTTATGCGCCTGTGATCAATGATGCCCTAATCAAGTCCTTCCTTTTCTCAGGGGCAGCTATTTCTTGCAGGGTGGGTTTCTTTAATCTTTATCTATTTAGGTTTAAACGTCCAGCACCCCTTTTGGGAAGCAATTCAGTTGCCCAAAGTTTTGTGACTTACTGGATCCTCTTAACACCATCACCATCACTCTGATTAATTTAAACACATTTCAAATGCAGGACTTTTAGCATTACTGATACAGCATCTCTTTGATGTTTTAGGTGTTGGCTTGAATATGTTGTATTCCCCAGTTTCACTAAAGAGTGATTTAAAAGTATTTTTTAACAATACAGTATTGTTATGAAAATGAGCTGACTAGCGAGTCTGATAGCAGGAATTTGCTCTGAGTCAACAGTGGCAATTTGCAAGCATTGACTAATGAATTCCATAATCCAGGCAGCACCTCTGTGAATAAGGGAAGAAAGCTCCATTATCTCTAATATGCATCGAGGATTCAAACATGAGAGGAACAGCTGCTGTGTAAGAGTCTAAACGGATATTGAATACAATTTGGGAATTCCTGGTCCTTGCTGCTCTGCTTGGAAAAACCGTATCTCACATCTCTGAGCAGACAACTCCCAGGGATGTGATAAGCAGACAAGAGAAGTGGGGGGTTTTTGTTACAGAAAACATGACTGTGGTAGGCCCTTAGAGCCTCTGACAGAAAATTTGAGTGAGAGACAGTAAAAGGAGTTTTATCTTTTCTTCCCTCTTTGATTGACAGGGGAAAGAGTTTGTCAAGTCATGCGTTAATGTCGTAACACTGTAAAATGAACCAGGAGTAATTAATAGTACAGTAAGTGATTATTATTCCTTTTTCTTGTTTTCTCTTTTAAAGCATACTACAAATCCATCAAAGCCTTTGTGGGGACAGTGGTCAGCACATCTCCTTTTGAGGCATTTAATTCTGGCCCTTGCCACAGCGGCTCCGTTAGTTCCCTCATAGACTGTCAGGTATGCATGGGTTTACACTCAGACAAAGGTGACTTTAGTCAATATTTTTTTCCTGCATAGGTTTTGGCATCTCAAGTGTTTTCTCATGGGTGTTCCAAGACCCTCGCCACTATGAAACCTTTGCTAGTGGCACTGAGCACTCAACACAAATTGCTGCTTTCTTCTCCTTCAGAATATCACATTTCTTTTAAGACATGGTTGTAGGTGGGTTTCACTCAGCTTAAGAAGGTATGTCAGGAGAGTGCTTCCGTTTTAGCACCCAGAAAGGACCTCTGCAGAACACCTGATGGAACTGAGTGTAGATCTACAAGAGACCAAATGCTGGAAATGTGTAAAAAGTGGCAGTTTTGTCTTAAGACTGGAATCCCAGGTATTTGCAAATGATTGTGCTCCTGAGCTTTCCCGGTTTTACAGACACACAAGTCAGCAGATGAATATTCTGAATAATATATGTCACAACTGAATTGGTTTTGGAAAAGGGGAAAAAAAAATCTGTTGCTGACCCAGAAGTCTTACCTGCTTTAAACTGGTAGGTTCGCCTGCAGTGGGTGTATCCATGGTGGGTATATCCCAGGTTTCCAGGCTACAGAGTCTTTCAGGAAGCAATGCTTCTGTTTACAAAGCCTATTATGAAATGGCAGTGAATAATAAAAAGAGGGCAAGATACAAAGAAGAGCAAAGGAAAGGGCAGAGTCCAGAAGCAGGGTACAGAACTGGCAGGTGGGTCTGAATTGCCCTTCTGCCAATGTTCTCTCTTCTGGAGAAAACATCTTTTCCTCTGCTCACTTCCCTGCCAGCGCCACTCTTGTTTTGGTCCAATTGCACTGATATTTCTGCAGAGTAGAACAAATCTCTCTCTATCTCCTTCCCTCTTCAAATTTGACCTATACCTAGAGGCCCTGACTTAAAGGAGCTTCTACTTGGTAGTAATATCACCAATAATAAATGCACCATTCAATTTCCAGAGGTTGTGTGTCTCTTGTAGCACAGAAATGAAGTATTTCATAGAAAACCTCACAAATTCTTGAATAATTCAAAACTGATATCATGCCCAGAAGCACCTTGTGAGTAGCTAGAGGTACATTTTCACTGATGTGCTTTTTATTATGAAGTATTTGTTCAGTGTTTATTATTTAAACGAATGATTGTCTCATGTTCACGATAAATTTCTGGTTGGATTTGTTCATTTGGGGGGAAAAAAGAAAAAATGCAGCAATTCCCCAAACACCACCTTGAAATACTGCCAAGCATGTATACCTGAGATGTCTGTTGTGCTGCATGGAGCCAGAAGAGGAAGTCTGGAAGAACAAAAAAGCCAGGATTGCAACTGATCCAACTTCTGTTTGCTATAATTGATAGGAGATATGAGGAAGGGTGTTCATTTTAACGTGTCCAGCCCTGGGTCGCATACCGGCTATTTATTGCGGGTTGGGTGCCTAATGTGCGTTTCAGCGAGCTGGGCAGCCAGCAGCCTGTTTCAATTTCACTTGTCTAGACAGGGTTTTGGGTTGCCCCGTTCTGGCAGGCAACGTGAGATTTCATACCTTGATCTTACCGTGCTGTGCCGAGCTTACTTCAGAGAGAACACCTGCAGCCCGAGAGTGGGGATTCAGGGGGAGCTGCAAATGCACACCACGTCTGAGGATCTGGACCTCTGTCCTTGACAGGTGTTACTAGGAGCGGCTTTTGCAGTGTCTCAGTGGATTTCAACACTTTGGGATGGTGGATTTCCAGGCTTAGATCCTTTCAGGTAACTCACGGGTCGACTGCTATAGACCAGCCTTGATTTTTTGCTGCCTTCAGTGGAACACAAGTGGAAAACATCTGCTCTAATTTGCCAGGAAATTCACTTAAGGACACCAGACTCTTACATAACGTCCTCCCGTTGTCGAGCAGCTCTCAGAGAGGACAACTGTGGCAGATTTAAAGCAGTAGTTTGAGCAGGTGGCTTATTTGCACAGATTTTCACTGGAATAGTCCCAGTGGTTGTATTTCTGAGTGAAGTGCTGGTGCAGGTGAGTGTATGCGAATAATCCTACTATCGACACGATTATCATTTGTACCAGAACAGTGCCTCAGGTCAAACAAGAACAGAACTCCCTTGTACCAGGCACCCTATCAACTCCTGGAAACAGACAGTTCCTGCAGCAAAAACTTGCATCTAAACAAAGCTGTCCTTTTCTACTTTGGTTTGCAAATATTTATTATTATTATTTTTATTGCAATTCCACACATATTTATAGGTATGGGTAGATCTGGGTTTCTTTCAGGGTAAATGCCTGCGTCATCACCCCTTGCAGTAAATGGTACACAAAACTCTGTGGGAACCACCTGTAATGTTTACTGCACAATGACCAGTCACTTTGTTTAAGTTCAGGAGGTAAGTGATTATCAGGACTACGTGATACTGACAATTTGAACCTCTATAAAAGAGATTTTTTTTCTTCTTGTTGGTTGTATTATTCACGTCATTAAATGAGTGGCTTTCTTCTAACCTTTGCCAAGTTGCATAATTCTGCATCATTTTCTCAACTGGTACTTTGGAGTACTCTGGAGATTTCCTTGCTTTTTATAAATAATTTTGATGCTGACATGCAATGGAACTGTCCCTCAAATTTGCTAGTAATTGATAGGTTAAAAAACCTTCCTTTCTCAAAGTGTTTAGACAGCAATTCTCCTGTCAAATGCAAGCCTATTTCAACACAACAGCTCTGTAACAACACACGTGATGGACATGCTCGCTGTAATTGTGGTCCAGCCAGTCATGTATTGTCTTTGACAGCAGCCACTACAAAAGGTTTTATGGCAAAGGCTCCCAAGCCCTTCCAGTAGCAGCTTGCCTCTCCAACAGATAATCTGCGTGTGACTCGTGATGCGAATAGATCAGATGAAAGAGCTTTCTCTGGGGCGGGCTGGTGACGCTGCCCGCAACTGCTGGCACCTCTCTTGGTATGGTGACCTATCCGAGAACTATTGCACGGGGAGATGCCACCAGAAACCCAGTCAGAGCACACACTCTGCAATAATCGGCTCATCACAGAGCAGACCCTCTCCCAACCTCCCTCAATCAGAGGTGAGCTTGAACTTTTAAGTATTTCAAGTATAAAGGTTTATACTTTCTCTGAATATGTTGCAAGCACAAACTAAAACTGCCCTGTAAATTCCTTCTAAATTCTGGACCTTGGTAATACTCCTTGTGAGGGGTCCCACAGTTCAATGGCACGGGCATGTATTATATAAAATGTATTTTCTTTAATTGGTCCTAACCTGGTTGTGCAAATGAGGAAATTGCAAACAAGATCTGAGTTCTACCACTGAGAAAAAAGCAAGCATCGATGGTACCATTTCTCTGGGCATGGCATCCATATTGCACACAATATATACACTTGTGCAATATATATATATATATATATATATCCCTCAGCTGTTAAGTGGTTTAGAGGGCTTAGAAGGGAGTTGGTTTTTTCACTGCTTTTTTTTTTTTTTTTGATAAATGGTTGTGATGCTTCACGGACGATCAGAGGACACTCCACCCCCTGCTCAGCACAGTGTGACAAGGTGCTGCTCTTCCTGGGCTTCCAAGGGCTGGCGCTTTGGGGAGCGCAGCCGTTCCCAGTTTCCCCACGAAGCCAGAGGAAAGGGAATGTCACTGCTGAAGCGCTAGCAGCCTGGCACGGGCTTCCTTGGCCATTGTCCGCAGTGGTTGTACAAGAGCTTAACGCCGGAGTGAGGATGCTCGAAACTCAACCTGCGATGATTTGTCACCTACAAGGAGAGGCGGTCACAACCCCCGCGTCCCGCCCGGGCTGCTGCCAGCGCCAGGGCTGCGGGAAGGGGACGCGGCCCGCGCTGAGTCTCCCCCTTCCCTCACGTTCCACCTGGGGGTTCCCCTCACTGTGGAGGGGCCTGGCGGAGCCCGCACACCTCCAGCCCTGCCCAGCCTCATGCCTCGGTGAGCGAGGTCTGGCTTGGACGCTAGGAGGGATTTCTCCGCAAAAAGGGTGATTAGACACCGGACCGGGCTGCCCAGGGAGGTGCTGGAATCACCGTCCCCGGAGGTGTTCAAGGAAAAGCCAGGACACGGCACTGGGTGCCGTGGTCTGCTGGGCGAGGCGGCGTTCGGTCGCAGGTCGGACCCGGTGATCTCAGAGGTCTTTTCCAGCCCGAAACGATCCCGGGGCTCTGCGAGGGGCGCGGCGCTTCCCGCGCACCTCCCGCGGCCGCCGCTGCCCGGAGCGGCTCCGCGGCCATTGACGTCAGGCAGGGCGGCACGTGACGGCGGCGGGGCCAATCGCGGCGCGCGGAGCCGCTCCGGCGGAGGGGCTGTGTCGGCAGCGCCCGCTGCTCTCGCCGCCTCCTCCTCCTGCCGCGGCGGCGGCGGCGCCCGTGGGGACCCGCACACACAGACACGCACACACAGAGGCGGGCACATACACACACACACACACTCACACACACACGCACCCGCACCCCCGGGCGCGCACCCGCACCCACATACATGCACGCGCGCCGCCGCACGCTCCCGCGCACACGCCCCGGGGGGAAGGAAGGAGCNTTTTTTTTTTTTGTTATAGTTTATATTTTGAATTTTATTTTCTTTGGTTGTACCCGTCTCTACCGGCCGTAGAGACCGCGGGCGGCCGAGCGCCACCCCCGACCCGGCCCGCGGGGCTGCCATGGATCGCACCGGCGGCTCCGGCGGGGGCAGCGACCGCAGGCAGCCCGAGGAGAGCAAGCCGCTGCTGGGCGAGATGTCCGCTCCCGAGGGGAATAAAATGGGTGCCGCGCCGTGCCGGAGAGCCCTGCTCCACTGCAACGGCATGAGGTACAAGCTGCTGCAGGAGGGGGACATCCAGGTGTGTGTCATCCGGCACCCCCGGACGTTTCTCAGCAAGATCCTCACCTCCAAGTTCCTGCGGCGGTGGGAGCCGCACCACTTGACCCTGGCGGACAACAGCGTCGCCTCGGCCACGGTAAGAGCCCGCCCGGGTCCAGCGGCCCCGCCGCGGGGGCGGACACGGGGCGGCCGCGGGGATCTGCGGTGCGCGGGGGCCGGGGGATGCCCGCCCCCTCCTGTCCCCGAGCGGCCGGACCTGGCGGGGACCCCCGGGGCCGCCGGTGGGCGAGGGGGGCATCGGCTCGGCTGGGTCCCGGAATGCCGGCGAAAATCCTGAAAGGATTTCCACCCCCCCCCCCCCCCCCCTTGTGTGTAATCCTATGGATGTTTATTTTTGCCATTTCGGTGTTGTCTTTTTTCTTATTTTCCGAGCAAGGTTACTATTATTGTTGCTATTATTGCTGTTGAGTTTTTTTTTTTCCCTTTAAAAAAAAAAAAATCCTTCCTTCTCAACATGACCCCGACATAGAATCACCACACTGAGCCCTTTCTATCCGAAACCGAAGTCGGCAGATACCTGCTGGCACCTTGGCCAAGTTGGAGGTGAGGGAGGTGGAGGATGCTTTTAATTCGAGAGCGAAGGCTCGGGTTGTGCGCGGACTTTGCTGTGGTTCAGGCCTGCTCTGGGGGCTCTGGTTTGGCGCTCTCATAACCTGCCCAGATACAGGCAATGTGATTGGAAAATATGGAGATTCCTTCAGGGTTTTCTTCCTGCTGGAAAATGATGCAAGAGAAAAATGCGAGGTGGTGATATCAGCGTTACAGAAGATGTACAATAGACCGATACAGTCTTGAAAAATATGATTTATATGTTCATATCCAACTTAAAATTTCATGCCAATATTATTTGAATATTTGTGGAGTATATTGAGTGATTACACACAGATTTTATTTAATAAATGAATAACAAAACATATTTTACACTGATCTTTAATTAGTCGGTACTTGGATCCTGTCTTTTTTTGTTTTATATGTAAATGTCTCATTTTTTCTCAATGGCTTCATCCTGGCCTTCCTATAGGACACTGATAGGAGGGAGTGGATTGGCTTTTGTATAGATTTCTGTTAATGGTGTATTTCAATGGATTTCATCCAGCCTGTGCCGGGCTCGGAGGTTGAATTTTTTCACACTTTGGTACAGAGACATAGTGTGTGTAAATGTCTCTCCTGCATCATGCTCTGCTCTGAAGTATTCAGAGCAGGTTTTCAGTGGGAGCTACTTTAACCTTCAGGTAGGCCAGCTGCCTGTTCTCACGGAGCTCCTTTTTTGTGCCACAATGACATCTCTGCTTGCCATTTCCACTGGGCTCTCGAGGATGTTTCCAAGGGAATATTTTCTTTCTTTGATAGAACTACTGTCTAAGAGGAGAAGGAAGATTTGATTGAGCACTGCTGGAGATAACCCCTGAAAGACACGAGCACGAGGAGTTTTTGCAGTTCTTCATTTTGTTGAGATACCATCACTGTAGAGGGGGAGTTGAATATTAGTGGAGATGAGGCATTTTCCTGGCAGTATCCACAGCTGATTATTTCTAAGCCGAGGAGGAGGATACGGGTAGAGAGAGGCATGATCACGCTTCAGATGTTGTTCTCTGCACTGTGGCAATACCAGGCATCAAGTTGTGTTTGTACAGGACATGTCAAACTCTGCTCGCTGGCAAAGCTGTCACCAAAGAAACCATCTCTGGAAAGATTTCTGAAGTCCTATGGGGCTGTGCTTTAATTAATGTTGAGGTGTTCTCATTCCTAATTATTTTATGTATATAAATAGCAAGAAGATGCTAAAGCATTGCGCGTAGCATTGCAGGCTCCATTTTGTTGAGCAGTGCTCTTCATGCTTGGTCTTGTGTCTTATCATTTTTTCCCAGCGCTAACTCACACTACAAATACCGTTGTTCACAGAAATGTCTGTGCTTTATTGTTTCAAGTAGTGTCTTTGGTTTCCAAGGGTTAATTGGGGCACAAGGATAAGATCTGCATTCACTTGTTGCCTGACTGTATGGGTAGGTTTAGCAGGTATATTTCAGACATTGGTTCTATGATAGTTACATTTTAGTCTTTTGTTTTGAGCTGGAAAGATGTGATTTTAGCAAAATCCGTGGTAGTTTAACCACCACCCTCTAGAGAAATGGGGCACAGGCACAATGCCAAAAACCTCCTCAAACTGGAGGTAGATATTTGCAACTAATTTGGTTTTCAAGAGCTATAGAAAAATATCCATTCTGTCCATTGAAAGTGAGCGCTGGGAGCACTCATCAGCTTTGATAACAAGGTCATTTTTACACATGGGGCTTTCCACAGGCAGGATGCTTTATGAGCAGCCAGTAATTAATCTTCACATCATCCCTTTGCAAATCCTCTGGCATGACGAGTTTTACTGCATTCTATATAACATGAATAAAATTGAACGGGAAAATAACATCACTTTGTTTTGCATTTGAAAGCACAAGTTGTAATGACAGCTAAATCCAGATCTGGCAAATTATGTCCCTGAGTACAGTGGATAAGTTATTTGTTGATTCTAAGCACTTTATATCCTTTTTATTGTCACTTGAGACATGTATTTGAATTAAATTCTTCTTCCCACAAGCTCTTACTTGTCAGTCCCTGGGCTGCAATATGGAAGTTAGCATTAGTTTGTGTATGGATTATTCATCTATAGTTTATTCTATGAATAGATATGGTATGTACCCTACATTTTTTTTTTGAGAGAACTAATTTTGTTGTTTATTTGGGCAGCTACAATTTTTGTGCTGACAAGATAGTTTTTGGTAGCAGACCTGCTATGCGAGAATGCAATGGAGCAACTGTTAGGCCATCTTATTTTAGCAAAATTTAGGGAGGAAAAAAGTAATGTTCTCCATGAAGTGCATTTTCTGACATTATGACAAGTGACTGTTTCAATTAAAGTAAGTCCATGTTAATCAAATAATAAGTGTATTCTGAATTGGTATATGCACTCAGTTAACAAATGTGGAAAGGTATTAATTTGTGGACAGTCCCATAACTGTAGGTGTTGGGACTTCATCTGATTTATGTCTTGTTTCCATTGTTTACTTCATGTTCTTATTTCTCAGAGAATTACTTAAATATAGCACAGTGTCACCATTACAGTTTCACTCACATCATGTCCAGGGTTTCATTCTGGTTGAGAGTTTTTTGGACGAAGTGAATACAGACCTGTAGCTTTTTTTCTGTTTTGTTTTGTTACTGTAAATGCTAAAGTCTCAGCAGGAAATTTTGACACTTAGAAACTTTGTTTGTCAGACAGCAGCTTGCCTGGGGATGAATTTGACTTTCTCCCCCATGGGAGGAATAATGTTTATTTTATAAACACTTACCAAACTCAAATGTAGCACCCTTACTAATTTTTTTTCACCAGTGAGATCTGTCATTGCACAGCTTGAGGGGCAATGATAGTAAAAACAAAGAAATAAAGTCCAGTTTAATATTTCTTACATGGTGTTTTTTGAGTGGGGTGAAGCAGGGTGAGGAATAACCCTGTCTTCAAGAGAAATGTTGAAATTTGATTTTCAGTGGTTGAAACATAGGTGTCATGACTGTTCTGTGTCTTTAATATCCTTCTGCATTGTCCCTTTCATGTCTCTGCCCTGCTTTTCTCTTTCATTCTTTCTCTTGCACCAGTGGGGAGTAGATGTTGAGGAGTTTTAAAGTCCTGGGTTGCAGGGAAGACTTGTGATACATATGTATGTGCAGCAGACAAGGAAAGGATAAATAAGTGATTCATTTTCTCTGGCTAGGGATGACCTCTCTAATTCCCATCTGAGAAGATAAGACTTTATTGAAACCATGAAGTTACTCATTAATATCCCTCAAGGAGGTGGAAACTGGCTTTTCGTGCCCGTTTCACATTTCTCCGTTTTGCCTTGGCAGGTGGGCTGAGTGTAATGTAAATGTTTTGTTCAAAGCTGGTGACAATCCTGAAAAGACTTGAGTTTCTTTTAAACATTTTTCTGTACAGACGTGATGTGTGAGGACAATAGTTTATTGACAGGCTGGCTAATCGCAAATGCATTTGGAACAAGAATGTAAGTGGATTAGGGAACTGCATTTGTGTTTTCTTCTACAGACAAGAACTTACCCAATTAATATTAAATGAGGCAGGGCAGGATGATCTGTTTCAAACAGGAGAAGTGGAGTAGAAAATTGTCTTCTAATTGTTTTTTAAAATTCAGCAATTCTGCTACTGCATGTGTTCAGCATGCTATTACATGTCTTTCCTTCTTTATTTTGGTAAAGATAGAGCAAAAATTCCTATCAAGCTGGATTCATTGTTTACTTTAGCACAGATTCCCATTAGTTAGAAAAACACACTTTTTAAAATTAAATTTCCCTTTAAAAACAATTAGCTCAAGTGGGAAGTATTATACAGAGCTCAAAAGTTTAAAAACATCTTACAAGAATGTTTTTTTTAAAGCTTTCCTGAAAAAGGAATATTGTATTTTTATCCAGATTGCAAGTAGAATTAATATGAATTAATAATAATAATAATAAACAGTCTGTTCAGCAAACCAAGTGCTCTCTTTGAGTCCTGTACTCTTGATGAGGCTCTACGAATGCGACTTAAAACTAGATTGGTGTGCCTGCCATCATTACATGTATAAATAAATATGAACACATAAATAACAAAGCAATTGAAGATAATTTATGGATTTGTTATAATAATGGAATGATAAATTACTATTTATGCTTAATATTTCTCATGGTTTACTGTTGCAGATGATTGCTTTCATTTGATGAGAAGTGGTACCTATAGGTTTTGGGTGTACATATATTTGCCTGTTCTGGGTTGTTGCTGTCTCCCAGGTATTTGGTTCAGGTGCATCAGAAAGGGCACTGAATCTCATAATTTGCATAAAAGCCATGGCAATTTAGAATTCTCTGCAAATTGAGAACAAATTGCTCCATGTTATCTGTACTGTTGAAATTGAGATTCTCTTTCACAGGTGAAAGCAGGCATGTGCCCACATTAACAAACCCCAAATTTTTTTGAAGACCTGGTGATTTAATGAAATGCTGCTCTGCTTTGACAAACTTATTTTATTGCTGTATTAGTTAGTAGTTCGACATAAGAAAACCTAAAACAATATTTCTGTAAAGTTGTTTAATGCCTATCAAACATACCTTTGCATATATAGTTCCTGCAGTGGTTAAAAAGCATATTTATAAGTCAGTAGTGTTAAGGTATGTGTTTATATGTCACAGAGCTTATATAAAATATAAAAACAGAAGGTATATTCATTGACAGAGTGAGAGCTCTCAAGGCTATTAGTGTTAACACCCAGCCAATAAATTTTACATGTTCAGGAACATAAATAAAAAGGATACTCAGAAATACTTGTGCCTCATTTTTCGTTTTGACTGGGGAGTAAAGATGTGGTGCTAGTCACTGTGTGGTGGTAATGGTGCCCATGGGAGAGACTGTAAATTGCCTCTGGTCCTTAATGGGACCTGATCCTGCATCAGAGCAGGGCCTGGAAGAGCTCAGCATCCCTCACAGGGCTGGGCCTTTGTGGAGCTCTGAGATAATTTTTTTTTTTTTTTGGCAGTGTAACATTATGACTGTGATTGTATTAGAGATGGGAAGAGTCTGATAGATCATCCAAGGTGGGGTGTAGCCCTTCTAGGAAAGGATGTGTTGCCCAGAGAAGCTGTGGCTGCCCAATCCCTGGAAGTGTCCAAGGCCAGGTTGGACGGGGCTTGGAGCAACCTGGTCTAGTGGAAAATGTCCCTGGCTGTGGCAGGGTGTGGAAGAAGATGTTCCTTAAAGGTCCCTTCCAACCCAAACATTTTATGATTCTGTGAAACTCAACAAGAATGTTAGGTTTTTCAGAGGTGAGAGGCTACTCTGAGAGTCCCATCTGCAGTGATGTTCCAGTGTACAAGGTTAGGTTTGCTTTGTTAGCAGCTGTGGGAGAACAGAGGCTGAAGCCTTGGTCCCACCAAAATCATTCACACAACTGTGTGCACTGAGGGACCTTTTTGGAGGAAAAAGGTGTTAGGTTTAGTACATAGAAAAGAGTAATTTTTTTTTTTTGGAACTGTTCAATTTATTGTGTGTAATTTGTTGGTACTTTTGAAGTTCCTAGGTAACAGATGAGTTTTACACGATACAATTTCCTTCTATGTTAATAAGCATGGCTGACCTAATAGAATTTTACTCATCTCCTCATATAGGATTTATGAGAGAAGAGACCTACCTCAAATAGTTCAAGCCTTTTGGAGTCTTTAGAAGTAATTATATTGTGGGTAGCATGGGTAGATTGTGGCTTGTTTATTGGTGTTTTGAGCAGGGCTGGTTGCATCAGTTTTGTTCTATGTGTTCATAGATAACATAGTGCTTAATTCCACAATGTCTTGGTTTGAGACAAATTTAGGGGGAAATGCTCTGGAAGGAAAGTCTCCTCCTCTGAAGACAGGTTTCAGCACTCCCTCCCCCACGGATACAAAAGGAATTTCTTGGATGAAAGTGAAAAAAACCTATTTATTTAACAAGCAGAGTGCTGGCAAGGCACAGAAGAAAATGAGTAATGTTAGATAATAAACCTCCTCAATGCAGGGAAAGCTGGTGGATTTAGAGTTCCCTCTGTAGCTGGCTTGGCCCCTCCCGAGGTCCGAGGCCGGGATGCAGCATCCCCACAGCCTCCTTGCCAGTCCATGGGGTCCGATGATCTGGCTCTCAGATCACAGCTAGGCGGAACAGTTCCAGAAGAAGAAGTAGTTCTGGAGGATTTTGGTATACAGTTCTGGGAGGACTTCTTGCCTCAGCTCACAAGCTGTATAGAAGCAGGAATCCAGTCTCTCCCGCTGCAAGCAGAGCCGAGCAATGTGGGGGAGTGTGTGTGAGTCCTTGAACACAAACCACGCTGAGGAATTTTCCCGGCTCTCCCCCACTCTTCCCTCGGACCCAGCGTAAAGCTGCGGGGCCCATTTCTGGGCAATAAGCAGACGATAGGGAAATACAGTATTATCATAAAATCACCCCAAGACACACAAGCAGCCAGGTGTTTGAACATGGTTGATGCTTCAGCATGTATAATCCATTTGGAGAGCTTGTGCATGTATGTGCACTCAATAAAATAACTTTTCTTGCACCGTCTGCCGATGCAGTGTCATTGGCAGCAGTGCTGGCTGAGTCAGCCCTGGCCTGTGCCATTCATTTCTGCATCTGTGCCATACGCTGTCAATCCATCCTTTGTAAGCGCTTAACACTTTGCAGGGTCAGGTTGAGAAAATCTCTGTGAGCTGGCTGGGGAGCGCTCTCTCTGTTTGAACCTTTTTGCAGATTTGTTGTCTGTCTTTTAACTGGATCAGGGAGCTGATACGTTTCAGTGTATAGTCTGCCAGACTGTTGAGGAAGAAGAGAGCGGGAAACATGGTAGGCTGGAATCGGTGCCAAAAAAAAATGTATTATTAAATCATTGCGTAAAATTTTCCTGTTTTGCACAATATTTAAGAATGCAAGGACAACACCAGGAAAGGGAAAAGACAATTGAAAAGCATACATTATATGTGATCACGTCAGTGGTGAGTGAAGTTTTAGCTTTTGTGGTTGTGGAGGAAAACATGAAGCAGTCAGAACCAGATGCTAAGTTAAAAGGCCTTTACTTCATAGGCTTAAAAATTAGGAGAATTTAACAATACTCTGTAGGTTTTGGAAGAGGGGACTCTTGTTCCAGGATTTATGGACATTTGTTGTTACCAGTACTGGCATTTCCAGTACTTAAAGTGATTTGTTGACTTTGCCCCTTGGGCTGTCCCATGACTGATGAGACAGGGCCAATAGAGTGGGAAATACAAGCAGGTAACCTGCTGGATCACAGACTCTGGTGTCCAGGGCATGAGTGTATGGGGAAAGCTATCTTCTTCTACTTTAATCTGAGTTTTTAGTAAGCTTTTAAATAATTTTAAGTATTTTTCCTTTTTTGCGGAACTTAACAAAAAGGTGAATGTTTTTTCTGGATTTGAGTGTTTCTGCGAGATGCGTGCCATTACTAACTGAGCTCAAGAAACTCATCAAGTTGCAGTTACTTAAATCTGAACTGGAAGTACACTCAGTCACGTACATTCTTGGTCTTGCTCTGTTGAAATCAGGAGGGTAATTTGAGGAGAGGGATTACCATTCATTGCCTGTAACGTGAATGGCAGGATGTGCTGTTCAGAAAGTCAGGAAGGTTCAGCGAGGGATCACCGTGCAGCTCGCACTTGGCTGCTGGCTGGGGCACATGGCTGACTCTACTCTTAGCCTTGTGCAGGTCTCTACAAAACTGAGCCCCACTTTCTCCCTCTGCTTGGCAGATCTCGAGGTGCCGAGTGACCTGCAGTGGCTGGAGTGGCTCTTCCGTGAGCGAGAGGGTTGCTGGAAAATTCCCTGTTAGGCAGAACTGGCGTAGAAGCTGTTGCTCTTTCACCCATTTTATGCCAGCATTCAGACAACACTGTCCTGGTGGAAAGCGAGTTTGTGTCATTCATCTATGGGGAAAATCTCATTCAGAATCCTTGGAAAGGTCCTGCCGGCAGTCGCTACTGCTCTGTGGGACATGTGCCAGCTCCGTCCTGTCTCCCTTCCTCAGACAATAGAGTTTTATTAAGAAAAAAATGCTGCTTGCTGCAAGTTAGCTCTCTTTTCCCCCATTTGGTCTCGACATTTGCTGAAATGCTGCTGTGGTATGTGGTCCTGGCTGAAGTTTGCAGGTGGGTGGATCCTCTACAGGGGCAGCTGCTCCCAATTCCTTGAAGGTGTAGGAAGATGGTGCTGCTGCTTCTGCTGTTACCTTGCTTGATATTTGCACCTGTGGCCATTTTCACTTCCGAGGGCCGTGGCAGAGTGAGAGGTTTAAAATGGAGTAAGGCTGTTCTGGGCCCTTGGAGCATCTCTCTCCCTCGTCTGCTCAGAATTACAGCTTGTTTTAGGGGTAAGAGCTCTTCCACTTTTCAAAGTATGCTGCAGCTTCCCTAAAGTTCTTGTTGCTGTGATTGAGGGATTGTGTAATTTTCTCATTGGACGAAAAATTTAAAAGGAATAATTGCTTTCAATGATTAAAGGAGTAATTACCAGGAGTTCAAAAGAGATGACTAAAAAATGGATATCCGATGCTTCTTAAACTCCAGATCACTAATTTCTTGATGTTAAGAATGGGAATGTTGAATGCTTGGCACTGTCACTAAAGAACTTTTCCTTCTTGGATTTCTAGTGCTTAAAGAAAGGCTAAATAAAATGAAATATTTTTCTCCTTTTGAAAAATTTAAAACTCAAACCTTATAAGCACACAGAAATTGATTTAGGTTTTGTAGGATTTTGTTTTCAAAGATGCCACATGTGGTAGAGTAAGTGTTGCCTGAAGAAAGCTGAGATTAAGCTAAATCAGAGGGTTTTGTTGAGAATAGATAATTGTATTCCCAAACACAATTCTTTTATATTTATATTTTGCATAATATTTTTCTTAGACCTAAAGAGAAACTGTATTAGCAGAGGAGAATCAGAAATAGTATTTTTTTCTTAGAAATAAGCTGTACATATTTTGAAGTGTATGAATGTCCATGCAGATTTTATGGATGAGATTTCTGGTGATGTAAACCCAAAGGTAAGGCAAGAATTTTGTAAACAAAGAAGTGGCCTCATTTTTTATTTATGTATGGACAATTAACATTAACTGAGCAACATTAGTGCTGGTAGACGGTGGGGATAATTTTTAAAAGAACACCTTTTTTTTCCCCTGAATCTCCTAAAGATCCCCTGTGGTGTGTTCCCCGCAGTACATTTCAAACCATACTGAGCAGGTATTTCTCAATGGTGAAGCTGTGATATTGCTATTTTCTTTTCTTCCCAGTCTTTGTCTGTTTTGGCTATTTGAATATAAACTTTTGGGTTTGGCAGGTGCCTCTTACCATGGCTCATTCCTGCTGTAGTGGGATTCTGCTGTACCACAAGAGTTTCTTGTTTGCTACTGTAATAAAATTAGTGTGTATTGTGAGCAGACTGGTTTTGCTGTCTAGAATAAGACTGAATGACTTTGTTATCCATTTCCAGGGATGGGCATTATTAATAGTAAAGTAGACACAGCTTTAAAAAAAAATATTTTGAAGCTTGCCAAGTGGACTTCAGCTTTTTAATCAAAAATACTTTAAGGTGGGTTTTTTCCATAAATACGAATGTCTGTTTGACCTGTGAACAAAAAGAGCAGCGATTTGGTCTTTAAAACAGCCAAGAAAAAAAAGATATTGGAATGACACTATAGAATCTGCATTCTAGTAATCCTTGGTTTCAACTTCACTGTGCTTCCACCATCTCCAAGTGCTTTATGGGCAGTGTTTTAGTATGTGAGGAAAACAAAGATTCAAATAAATGTAGATCAGACATGTTTGCCACTGGTGGTTCGTACTTAGTTTGCAGTTCCTTCTTAGTTGGTGTGTGCATCTATTGTTCACTCTGGAGGGCCTAACATTGGACACCAAGGATCAGCTGTGCCTTGCGCTGATGCTCCTGATAAATCACTGGTGGGAGCTGGAGCAGAAATGATTTTCCTTTGCTTTGTCTGCTAGGCTGCATCTTTCCTCCTGATTTTGATGGCTATTCATTTTCTTAATGGTTGTAAATGTCATTAAAAATCAGTGGAAGTGTGGGAGAGTGACTGACAGCAGAACGTGCCCCAGAGTGTCGTGCTCTTCTTACTACCCTTCAATCTTCCTGCAGAGAAAATATCTGCCAGGGAACCAGGTGCCAATCAGTTCAAGTCTCTTGCTTTCTGCAGCGTGTGTGCTTTGTGTATTCTCCTAATAGTCACTTCTGACAACCTACCACTTTGCTCTCGCTTCAGAAGCTGTTAAGATTGAATTCAGAAATAAAGAGTAAGTCAGGGAAACCTTGACTGCACTGAAATTTTCAGGATGAGAATGAGCTTGCAAAATTGTTAAAGAAGCAGGGTGTTGCGATTCTTTTTTGTAAAAAGATTGGCAGTTCTCTCTCCCTTCTCAAACCTTGGATTTACTATACAAACTTCTTGATGCTGAGCTCATAAATTTAGGAATCCCTTGAGAAGAACATGATTGCAGAGGCACCTTAAAACACCGTGTTTCTCTCTGGTACAATGTAAGCTGCAAGAAGGTAGGAAACTAAAAGTAGAACTTTATGTGGACCCTTAAATAGAGGATCTGAGAGCCATTGGTGTAAGATAATGCAGTTCTGCAGATTTTTTTCGGGTGGCTATGCGGTTATTGTAGCCGGGGATCTGAGTGTCGCGTTGTTCCTGGCAGCCTGAAGGGGTGGTTGCACAAGGAGAGATTTCTTTGCCTTGGCTGTTGACACCAGGCAGGGCACTGG
Organism: Eulacestoma nigropectus; assembly: GCA_013397775.1. Taxonomy (NCBI): domain Eukaryota; kingdom Metazoa; phylum Chordata; class Aves; order Passeriformes; genus Eulacestoma; species Eulacestoma nigropectus. The sequence continues at coordinate 1,986,925 of VZTE01005256.1, read as the reverse complement.
ATGTCAGTGACGGAGAGTTGGGAGTGTGTGCCTGCCTTGAATGCTCTGGCTCCACGACGCTCTGACGATTGCTGTGGTGTTCTGTCATCTGAACAGTTTGCTCAGTATCCTGGCTCTGAGAAGGAAGGTGGGAGGAGGGGAACGAAACTGTGAGAGGCCCAGTGATTCTTGAAGAACAGCGTTTACTTTCGCAGCAGAGATTTCCATCTCCTTCGATGGACTGTGGTGAATGAGATCCATCTGTGTCCTTGTCTTGCTGCTCAGCAGTGAAGTGCCCATGGTTTGAGTACCTGTTGGTTCCTTGTGGAAGATTGATCATGTTCAGATTAATTATGTTCAGTGAAGCAGTTGTGTTCCTTATCCACAGGAACGTAGAACAGAGGGGTTTATTTGGGTGTCTGGAGGAAGAGAAAACAATGTCATGTTACAGATGTCTTGCAGTCATTGTTTAAAGCAGGAGAAAATCTATGCAATTGCTGTAAACTTCTGCCTTTAGTAAGTAGGTTATAGTAGCACAATTATTGAATTGAAAAAGGAGCTTCAGCTTATTCTTTCAGTTCAGGAACACTGGTAATTCTTCAGATATTCCTTACTAAAGGAATAGCCACTCCAGCTGTGTAATAAGGGCTTGAAGTAGTATTCCCAATCATGTTTGTTATGAAATGCAGCCCCTATATGGAAGTGAAGAGCGCTGATGAAAGATATTATGCAAGTGCAAATTATTACTCGCTACTTTAGTTTTTCTTTCAACTCTTCGTCGTTCTTTCAGATCCTCCAGGTTTTTTCTTTCTTGTTGTTTTTTTTTTTGGTTTTTTTTTTCTAGTTTTTTCNTTTTTTTTTTTGGTTTTTTTTCTTTTGGGTCAATGCTGTTATGGTAACTTTTGAGGAAAGATTTTTTATCTTTAACTAAAAGGTAGTCTGACATCTAGAGCCATGAAACAGGCTCTTCCTCTTCCAGAGGAGCAAAAGGTTTGAGTGGAGTCTTGGCACTGAAAATCCCATCTACTTTGCAATCAAATAATGTGGACATTGAAGCAAGCATAAAACTTGTGTTGGCACAGAGCTTAGTTACTGAAGGTGAAAGTAGGGACGTGGTCAACATGTCTTGTCTGGCTGAAAACACATTTCCAAAGGTTGGATAATTCATCTCTTGTGATTGCTGTGAATGAAACAGGGAATAAAGCTGGAAAAGCTTGAAATTAAATGAAATGTACAGGACCGGACATGCACTTTGGTATTAAATATTGACATACCCCTTCCAGGTAACCACTTTGCCTTTGCAGCCCAGCATTTGCCCTGAAGACTTCAACATCTTCTTGCTGTGGTGTTTATGGTGAAAAATTTGTGTCACCGAGAAATATTTCTAGTGGCTTCTTTCCTAACACTAGTGTACGCTTCTTTTGGTGCTATGTCACTGCCTCCCTTGAAATTAATCTCCTGATTTATTGTAAGTTATTTCAAGTGTCCCTGGTGACTTGGGTTGACTAATGTACTTTAAATATGGCGAAATCAAATAATCTCTTGTGGGAGTTGACCGTGTATCAGGCTGCTCCCTCGTGCAGACAGACAACATGGGAAAGTACTGCGCTCTTGGTAGTGCTTATCCAAATACAGGAGCTCTGTTGCTCTGTGCGTGTGGATTGGAGTGTAGCTTGGTCAGTTTTAAACCTGGGATGAGTAGGGATTGAGGCAGCACTATCTGCATTATCTATGTATTGTGTGTTCATGATACTACAGCATAGCCTGAGTGGGCTTGAAGGAGGAAGGGAAAGAAAGGAGGTGATGAGAGGAAAGAATTAAAGCAGTTTCAGGCTAGAGGTCGGATGGATCTGTGTGCTCCAGCTGAAAAGGGAAGCCTCTGAGTTGGTGGCTGCAGAGTGCTTGTGACTGGAACGTTTTGACTCATCTTGAAGGGATGTTATCCACAGTGCAGCTTCTTCACATGGGGCAGTGATAGCCCAGTGTATGAGGCCTATGCCATTGTACCTTCCCTTTTGAACACAGTTAAACAATGAAAGGAGTGTTTACGTTTGGTGGGTTATGTGTTTCCTAATGCCTCTTCATTTATCGTACCCGCTTGAATTGAGATAAAGATGTAGCGCTGTGTAACGTTATCTAGGTTTAACGTCAAGGGTTCGGGAGGTTGTGTCTCTACTTGTCAGATTTTCTTAGCAGAAATAAGAGAGCAAACTTACCCTGTGCATCTTCCTGCCTGTACAGTCTGTACCTGGAGATCTTCTGAGTGCTGCTGTCTTGAGACCTTTGTGTCTGATCTAAGGCTCTTGCTGTGCTCAGATTTCATGTTACCCATTTTTTTATTTTGGAATTGTGAGAAAAACGTGTACAAACAATGCTGTGCTGTTTCCAAACACTGTGAAGTTTCCCCCTTTGCTTCCTGTTTTTGTAGCGTGTTTGTGAAAAGACCCTGTCTGCTTTGCACTGGAGTTAGGCTTAATGTAAATGCATTCTGCATCAGCTGCTGTGTGTTCTGGCATGCAGGGACTCGAGCTGCTCTTCAGCAAGCGTCATTACTCTTTATTTATTGTAAGACTAGATTAAAAAGGACTGGTGCATGTAAAAGTGAAAGCAGAGGCAGTGTTAAATTGTGCAGTCGTGAGCTTGTTTCCCTTCCCCCCAGTGTGCAAGCCAGTTAGTAACCTAGTGATCTATACATGAGGCTTTAATTGGATATATGCCCAGAGTGCAGATTAATATGGAAAAGCTATAAAGGCATGGGTTCACAAACTTTATTTGACCACATGAGGACTGTCTGTGTGATCCCATGTGGAATGTGTGAGGGATTCTCAAAACAAAGAAATACCTTCATGTATTTGGGCAGATCTGTGTGTAAACCACGAGATAGAGAAGCGATGTCTCTGCCTTAAAGTCAATAGACTGTTCGTTAAAATAGGACTTCTCCAGCCTTAGGTGGGGCTTAGGTGCATCTGTGGCCTCTGTGTAATTTACTTGACTTCTTAAGATTTAGTTTTGGTAATTGCTGGAGGTTTCTCTTTACAATTGGATATAATCTTGGCTGCCTTTGGAGATAAGGGGGGGGTGTGAATCTCTCTGTAGTGAAATAAAAACAAGCAGATGTCTGACTGCAGCTGGCTAGAGATAAATCATTTCATATAAACTTGCCTGGAGAACATGATCTTACTCTTCTATAAACCTGCACTCCAGAGGGAAGGGAGAACCCCCATTAGTCAGTGACACCCTCCTGGCCTAAAATTCCAGTGTTTCTAGTTTGCAAATCACATGAAACACAGGCTACTAGCTGCATTCAGCAAAGGCTTTCTTAATTTTGAAAACACTTGTAACACAGATTTTGTGTCTCTTCTGGGGATTTTTTATTTTTAATTAAAATTGCAGTATTCCTAAATAATAGGAAAAAAAAAAAAAACCAGCCACAGTCGTGTCCCTATATTCTTCAAGCCAGTTTAATATTGATAAAATCTCTTTTAAATTGGCGTGGTATTGCAATAAAGAGTTTGGTGGCTTGGGAGAGCCCTGTTGCAGATGAGGCTGACCTTCCTGACCCATCATATCATGGAGAGCAGTAAGGCATTCCACCTATCTCGGAGCTCAGTTTTTCCTCTTTACCATCCTCTTCATGGTTGTTTGGCACATTATTCAGTTGCTCCCTGAGGGTGGTGGGATGGAAATGTTACCTCCTGTATCATAAGCCCTAATCATGAAGAGTGGGGAGCTGATGGCAGATATACTCTTACAGTTGCAGAAAACAAGGTAACTTTAATTAAAGATCTGTGCAAGTAGTTTCAGTGTTTGATTCCAGCCATTTGCCTGACGAAGGCAAGGAATAGTCCTGAGCTCTCTGCCTGCAGCAAGAATATGGGAATTGAAGTGACTCATTCTCAGAGACGGTGATGGGAATGAGGCACTGCTGTGGTTGCAGATAATTCCCTGGAAGTCTCCGTTGTGCAGAATGCATTAATTGACGAGATTCATGAGCTGCTTAATGTCACATCACTTCATTTCCTCATCAGGGAACTGAAAGTCTCTTCTGTGTAGGAAAAAACAGGCTCTCTCTGGTTGCAAGTAAATCTGGACCTTTGTAAAAAGAGGTTGTGTGTGTTGTCCATCGTATTTGCCCTGTATTAAACCTGTTGCCATGTAGCTTGAATTTTCACTTGCCCTTGTCAGCTGTGTAAAGATGTGCATTTCTGAGTGCCCAGAAGTGAGCAGTGGAGACGAGGAGGGAACTGTTTGCTGCTGGGTCCTTCAGTGCAGTGCAGTGCAGCAGAAGGATGGGTGGTTCCTGTTTGTAACTGATCACCATCTGCAACCACTGCATTGGCCACAGGAGTAGAAGCATATCTTTATATTCAAGAGAGAGGATGTGGCATAGAGATACCCCTGCAGAGACCTGGAAATACACTACTGTGTGGCCTTTTCTGGAATGGATGGGTGCCTGTCTCCTGCAGACAGTAGTGTGTTCCTCGTGGGTAGATCTGATGCCATGTGTGGGCAGCAGAACATAAACAGTGCAGCCCACCATTTACAGATTTAAAGCGGAGAAGAGAATGTGCTACATGTGTGGAAATCAGCCTTGCTGTGGGTGATATCACGGTTTTCAGAATCAGAGGCACCCCGATTCTGGTTTTCCCCAAGCACCTGTTTTTCTGACTGTTTTGCCCATTGCAGGCTTAGGTGAGGGCTAGTACAGAGTGGGTCCCATGGCATTTCCCATAGTTTATCACCTGACCTCTTAGGCAGTGCTTCAGACTGAGTTTTTATTAGTTTTATGGCATGGCAAATGTTGCACAGAAAAATACAGTTTACCATTTACATAGCTACTTGTTAAAAAAAGAAGGATACGCTCTTCTTACAAGAAATTAGTTAAAATCAAGAGTCCTGCGTCTTGATTGAATTTGTGAGTGTAGAGGTCATATCTTCCATCTTTTGATTTGATCATTGGCCAAGCAGGGCTGGTCAGTGAAAGGAAATGCCCCTTCCTGTGGCTTTATATGCTACTGCTATCTAGCATTTTGGTAGTATCAGTGAGACCTTAGGGCTGAACTTGGACTCTTTCTGTCTTTCTAGCATCTACTTCCACCAGGAGGTCACAGTGGTTTCAGTTGCATGACTCGAGCTCACACCTACCATGAACAGCCATAGCGTGATAGCTGTGCTCTTCATCTGTGGCAGGCTGGTTAAGAAATAAGAAGTACCTTTTATATCCACTAATAACTGAGTTTTTCTTCATCTATGCCTTTGGGAACATTTCAGTACTTTGCCTGGCAGTGTATCACTGCTCTGAATCGTGTGTGGAAAAATGTCTGAAGCAAATTAAACAAGATGACTTGTGAGTAAAAGATCAAGTCAAAACACTGTAGAGATGAAAATCATTGAGTTGATGGGTGCAGTCTATCTGTGACTGGGAAACCTTTAGTGATGCCAGGAGAAAGGATTGACCATAGTAGACAAAGCTGCTCTTGAGGTTTCTGTGTCCAAAAAAAATCAGTCTTTTTATTCCTGTGATTTATTATTTCTGTGATCACATGGCTCAAAGTATTGTGAACACACAGAGTCTTAGTGGAAGCCACAACAGGTTGCTTATCTCAGCAAAGTCCGGCTTGAGAGTAAATCTCAGAAAATTAAGGTGGAGAGAATGAGAGAAAAAGAAATTCTTTTTTTGGCATTATATTTGTGGCTTGGCACGTCTAGGTCCTGGGAGTCCATTCCATTGTTTTTACTCATAGCATCTTTCTCTCTTGTTTGTAATCACTAAGAGTGATTTGGCATCTATGCCGTACTAGTAAAAACAGTCCTAACTACTTATAATTAATGAATTGTATAAGCTGCCAGCGAGTGATTTGAGGGGATGGAATAACAGCCATATGGACAATATGAATTCTGCATTGACTGGCAGCCTATGTCAGAGGAAGTGCTGCTTTATTTTTCTGACACTGAATTGGTTTAGTGTGTGGACTTACACTTTCTTAAAGCACTGCTTATTTGTATCGGTTGCTTGAGCTGAAGCCTATGTCTAGGATGGCTTAGTGTAAAAGCAAAAAGCCATACTGAGATCCAGGAAGGGAAAAGAGCCTGTTTTCAAATGATGAAGCTTGTTCTTCTTGGGGAGAAGATCGTACTTCTAATTTTTCTTATCAAGAGTTAACCCACAACAAGGTATTTAAACAAAACAAGCTACCTGAACTCATTATTAAAGAGATGATTTTTTTAGGAGGGAAAAACTCTTTTTCAGGCTTTTAGGTCCCTCTTTGAACTGTCTTTAGGATGTATATGTATGTCTAGTTCAGTTGAGAACTGATAGGACAGTACTTCCTTTGCTTTGATTCTTTTATTCTTTATGCATTCCTCCTCACATGGAAATCTTACAAAATGCTTCTGTTTCTCTATGGAAAGAGGGCCAGTTTAGGGAGAGGTGATGTTCTGGGCAGTATATCCAAGATAACTATAGATGCTAGAGGAAAAGAAAGCAGCCTCAGGAACAATAGGATTTAAAAAGCTGTTTAATTTGTGCCAAGCTGGTTTTATTTAATTTTTTTTTTTTTTTGGTTGTCATAGAAATGTGCCAGCCCGTGTCTCTCACAGATGAGCTCACTAAATGAATGGCTGTGCAGGATGAGTCTGGTTTCAATGAAGATGTTTATACTTGAAGAACACAGATGGACTTAAACCACAGCCCAGAATCTAAACACTCCTGAGCTCCTGGGGGAGGGGAGTGATAGGAAATGAAATCTGGATTTTATAGCTCAGGCCTGCATTTGTCCTTCTTGATTTGGCTTTTTGAGTTATTATGGGGAAGTAAGAGAGGAATATTATCTGCAGTAAAAAGGGTTTGTTTGTTGCTGGATGTTGGGGGAAGTTGATTTTGTATTTGGCCCAACTCCATTGGGTTGGGAGGACTTTCCTGCCTTGATGTCTTTGCATGACCATCATGGCTGAGGTTAATTGGTAGCAGAGATGTTACTCTGAAGTACAGTCTTTAGCAGGTATTTTTCCTGTAATTTCTGTACCCCTGTTACTCTTTGTGTTTTGAAATAAAATATTTTGAATGATGGCTGACAATTTTGTCTCCTGCGCCTCACGTGAAATGCTGTGGTACAGGTTTGGTAGAAGTTTAGAAGTTGGTGCAAATGACTACCAATGGTAGAAGCAGCATCAGACCCGTGAAATACCAAAGAATTTGCAGATGACACAACTAATAATCTTCAGTGAGGTGTGTCATTGAGCACCGAGCAAATGTAGTGCAGTCAACAAACAGAGTGTGCTGTGTTGAACGGGGCAGTGTTCAGTGCGGGCAAAAATGTCCTTTGCAGGATTTAGTCTCTGGATTGTTTGCTTTGCTTATGAGCATAATTCTGTGAATTCTTTTTGCTTCCAAGAAGCCTATTAATTCTTTACTTTCATCTACATTTGGCACTGTCAGAAAGCCTCAGAGGAGCTTAGGTGTAAAATGACAATAGCTACAGTATCTCCAGGGTTTTCAGGTATCCGAATGATTTGTTTATCTGCCTGTCTTGCTTTCCTTGGTTTTCTATTCCTGGAGCTGGGCTGCCGGAAATGATGCATGTTGCTGAATGCAGAATAGTCCTTGCTGTGCCAAGGCATGTACTTGGAAGAATGGGATACTATGTCCTATTAATTGGTATAAATAATCAGGAGTATGGAATAAGTGAAGTAGTGGCTGACTTTTTAAAAACAAATTTTTAAGTGTATTCCCAACAAGTGGTAGGTAGTATGTTTTTAGATGAAATCCACCCTCACCAGAAATTTTCAATGTTGGAGAATAATTTAAGGACTTGCCACTCAAACCTGCTTGAGTATATTTGAGCCTCAGCTTTGGTCACAGTCTTGAATTCAGCTGTGCACACACTTCTCTTGGTACTCTGGTTTTGCTTGTTATTTGCTCTCAACTATCCTGCTTGAACTTGTATTGGAAGACAGGTTAGGCTAGAATTACCTTGCCTTTTGAGGAAAATTTTTTTTTAAGCTAAAACAGGATTCTTCACATTCTACAAGCTTTGGGAAGTGCAGTTTCTGTGCAGCGACATTTCTTTTCTGCTAGTCTGACCCGTGTTTTGTGGGATCTTAAAAGATCTCAGCACTGTTAAAGACCTTGGTCTGTCAAGTCATCCTCAGAGAGGGAAGAGGGAAAGGAGAGACTCTGCAGTTAGTGGAGGTGCAGTCTTATGCATGTCGTGTGCTGTGGACCCCAGCACTTCACTGGCATCTGCTGTCAGGCTACTCCACCTGGGAAAGCTGCAGGTGAGGAAAGTGTTGAAGAAAGGGAAAATGGTCGATTTATCTGAGGCAGGCAAAATGCCAGGGCTGCAGTGTCCTTCCCCACGGGAATGGTCAGCTCAGCAGGGCCAGGGGCTCGGGTGCTCCTCCAGCTCTGCCACTGACTCAGCCCACCAGGCAAAGGGCTGGGGAGCCCTGCCTGCTCCCCATTCAGAGAAGATTTATTTCAAGGGCTTATCAATTAGGCAGCATCAATTGGAATTTTTGAGAAAAATTCATTTATAAAACTACTTGGTTTTCTGATAGAGCTCTGTGAATAATTTGTCCTGTATTTCTCCTACTACCAAACATTGACAATAGCTGTTTCTTTTCCCAAATATATCTCCTTCCATTCATTTTTGAAAGGGCCTTTCTGGAAAGGGAGTGCACAACTGATTACATTGCATTTAAGGGACTATGAAGTGATCAGCATGACTGCTGCCAAATGTGTGGAATTAAGACTGAAACAATTAAATGACCATTTAAAAATATTTTTTCCAGTTACATCCTAGAACCCAGACCACAAGAAGATTTTTGGGTAATGCCACTGTTTTCAGTGTGCCTTGGGTAGGCTAAAACAGTGTCAAAGCAGAAATATTAAATGATCAGAGAAGCTGTGTTTTTATAGGACACATTTGCTGTCCTACTTGCGTGAGAAGTTCGCAGTGATGCAATAATACTGAAAATTATCACTTTCACTGTAGGAGCATTGATGCACTGCTATTGGGAATTACTGCTTTCACTGTAGGAGTGTTCATTTTTCTTCTGAGGTCATTAAAATAATCTTGTTTTTACTTTTGTAATTGGCTTAGGTTGTTCTTCTTGGGGGAGGGGAGGCTTTGGGTTTTTGTTGGTGTTCAGGGTTTTTTTTTTCCCACTTTTAATTTGAAACACAGTTTTAACATTTGGATTGTTTGAAACAAAAACAAGAGAAGTCCCAACATGAGCAGCGAATATTTTTAAAGGACTTTATGGCTCTAAGTTTCTAACACAGTCCAGATGTCTCCTATCTCTGCTCTTTCTGTAGCATTTTCTGGCACGATGTCACTGGATTTTGAACTTGGTCCAAGCTGTGTGCCAAGTCCTGAAATAAAGTAAATCAGTGAGTTGTTCTTGGACGTTTCTCCTTAATCCAAACCAACCCAAATCAAACTTCAGCTCTGACCTCAGGCCTGCACATTCAAATATTTTCCTTTGCCTCCTCAGTTTCAAAGTAGCAAAAGCAGGAGATTACCACTTTGCAGTATTTAAACAGAGGCTTGTGTGACATCCGTGCAGCTGAAGCAACTGCTTTCCTTGGGACCTGGTGCCTGTTAAAACACCAGTGATGTTCTCCAGCACTGTGATTCTTCACTGGGATTCCTTTTGTTGGGTCAGGATGCACGTAAGGACCACACCAGAGCAGGTTTTATTTGGAGGCATACATTGTGTCAACAATTAGAGAGCAACCAAAGGAAATATTCCATGGTGCTCTTTTGCAAGTATTTCTGCCTAGATGTCTTAGAGAAATTATTGATAGGACAAACCTGGTAGCCCCTAAAACAGCATCAAGACTAAGTTTTGGGATAAAGGACTGTCTTCTCTCTTTCCTTATGGTCTCCTTTGTATTGAAGCACTCCACTGAAGCTGGCCTCTCATGCAAACAGACTGTGACTGAATGGGCCACCTATTGTCATTTAACATTCTGATGGCACAACAGCTTATATGGGGAAAAAATTGTTGTCAAGGTGGTGTTATTTTTAACAACAGTTTATTTGCTGGACCGAAGGAGACTCAACGGTATGTGAGACAAATTCTTTGCAGAGTGTCAGTGGGTCTGAGGCCTGCTGGTTGTATTTTTTCTGACTGGATAAGTTTAGATAAGTTTAATTAAACAGCCACATGCATAAAAATAATTTTCATAGTGAGCTAGTTGTTTACCAGCACATTCACATGCTATGGTAGCAGTGGGACATGCGATTACCAAGTTGTTACGTAGCAGTGAATTACCAGGGACATCAAGTAAATGAGTTCTTCTGCAGAGAAATGCCATTAAATAAAGATTTCAGCCCTTGTCTTGTAATTATTTCATTGCTTAACAGAGCTTTGGTATACAGATGACCGATGTTTCTTGTGAGGTGCCGTGTTTGGTGCTCCCCTCCTGGATGTTCAGGACTCTTTTGCTCTGTGTGGAACATCAGACAAGGACTGAGCAGTCACTGTAAGCTTCCCTTGCTTGTGCACTGGGCAAAGGATGTTTCCCCCAGGTGTGGACCTTGTCTGAACTTCATGGTAGAGTCTCCCAGCTCTGTCTGCTGGCTCCTTGCACACAGGCTGGACCTGGTTGTTTTACAGACCGACCTTTCCATCAGGGCTGACCTGCTGAGCTCCCTGGCATGGGATCAGGAAACCGATTTCTGACTCAGTCTGGTCTTCTGCTGCTAAATTGTTGCAACACCCTCACCCTTAAACATAGAGATCTTCACTGTATACCCCACATCAGAAATCACCTGGATATAGCAAACTGGGTTCCCTTCTTTGTCGTATCGGGAAGAACCTCAAGTTTTCTCTGCCCTGGAGGAATTGGGAGTCAATTTGCCAGAGCAGGAGGTATGTGTTAGACTGTGGGAGGTTTCCTTTCTATCAGTGCTACTCCGAGCTTGTAACTGGAAACAGTTTAGCCAAGGTGCTGGGAGAAAGGCTGCAGTGGGCACAACCTTCATATGTGTGTTTGCAGATAGATAAAAACTGCTCAGGAGATCCTATGGCTTTCACAAAGGGATGATTTGAGATAAAGCTCTGTCAGGGAACTATGATAAAAGAACTGAAGCTGAAAATGAAAGAGCTGTTGGGTGATAACAGGAAACTCCTGTGTTTTGAGAGCTGGACTTCAGCTAGATAAAAATCTTAAAAGCCCTGTGCACATCAGCAGAGTATTGGTCTTGCCTAGGTTTCGCTTAATTTTCTGTCTGCCACCCAGCCTGGAGGAAGCAGTTTTCATGCCTCCCTGGCAGCAAGATTTTTGAATGTGGGAAACCTGATAGTGTGTCTGCTTAACTACCAGACTTTGGCCTGGTGCCCTTTCTGGTTTCCTTATGGGGTAAGTGCAGTGATGGGAAGAATGTGCTTCTTACACATGTAGTCATCTCGGTGATAGTAAACTGTGACACCGATACCCTGTTAGCCTCCCCTGCCTGCAGAGCCACTGCCACGGGCTGGGGGTCACCGGCAGCCTAGCAAGAACTCTGCCTTCGGTTTTGAGTGCAAAAGAGAAACTAGAAGTGAATTTGGTTTTTTTGTGTGATTTGTTTTTTGAGAAACTGTAGATGTTTGTTCTAAACGGTCAAACTAATGCACGTTAATCTAATTTGCTCCGTTGAGACTTTAGCAGTGACTGCTAATGTGCAAACAGAAAGCCTCCACTATGTGCTAGCAGCAGTTTTCTCAAATTAGTCCATTTTAGCCTTACTTAATACGGCCAGTTTGCCTGCAGAATATTTGCTTGGGTGTTTAAAAAGCTCTGCCACAACCATTTGAATGTCTTGGAATAGATACAAAAAGAACCCCATGAATTCTGGATGGTTCTCCTTACAATTTTACATTTGTAAAATTGCTTTAGTATCATTTCGTGTGATGTTCAGGTCAATGGAAGGGAATTTAAGTAATGTAAGTAAGAACAGCCACCCGCTAGGAAGCCCCAGCCTGGATGTGACTGATGGCTTAGTGAACTGGATGTGTAAAGCTTGCCAAACAAAAGCAACATGTTTTGAATTATAAAAATGTAAACTAAAAATTTTAGGGCAATTAATTTGTCCTGCAGACAAAAGGCTCCTAAGATTATGAGAAAACAGTTTTATTAGTTTATTTGTATTTTAATGTTTGCATTTTGTTTGTTTTTGTTTGGGGTATGTGTTTAGAAAATCAGCTTGCTAGGGATGTTGCTCGTTTCAGACTTTGCTTTCTGGCAGTCCCAAGTGGAAATAAAACTGTAGGTGTCAAGCACATTAAAAATGAATTTAAGATCCTGGGGAATCAACAGCCAGGACTTGTAGGTCTTGGTACTGCAAAGTACCGCATACCCTGAAATCCTGCTGGGAATGGAGTGTTCTGCAATGGGCAGGGTGGGAGCCAAAAAGCAATCAGGGCAGGTAGACGTGCACTAGGAAGTGATTTGGCAAACACTCATTTCATCATGACAGAGCTGTTTGTGATGGTAAATGCTTACAGGGTCCTTATGAGTTGGTCCTGAGCTCCGGCCACGCACAACTGCAGTGTAGGAGCTGGGTGCAAAGCCTAATTAAAGTGGGGGATGTTTGGATTGGCTACAGTGGCCTTTGGATTAAATCTTAAGACTTCGGTTCTGAAGAAGACTTGTACTTTGTGTATAAGTAATGTATACACTGGAGGAGCATGATTTCTAACAGTTGTTATTACTGGAGAGTGCTTTGTTTTTCTGCTGGGAAGTGAAATTTACAAGGAAGAATATTTCTAATATTTCTATTTTAGAAGTTTTGTATATATTACATGTCAAATGGCAAATTGTTTACTGGTATGGGGTCATACAAACGGGTGTTTGCTAGCACTCATTAGGACTGTCTGGTGCAGTTCTGCCACTTCTTAAGTTACCTGTTGTGGGCTGTTATCCCAGTGAATCTGATAAATCGTGACATGGTTTCTCATGATACACTTTTTAATTGGTCAATATTATCTGTGTATCTTTGGTGGGGAAGTGGAGCCATGTACTGTTATCCAAAACCAAATCCAAAGTCTGTGTCAGAGGAAGAAGAGCTTCAGCAGTTCAAGTTAAACAAAGGAACTGAATGAATATTGAAAAAAAAAAAAAAAGATTATTTTGAATACAGACATTTCTAATCCTGATAAAACCTTCTCTTAAAATAGCAAGCCAGTTGTTATTACAGACACTTTTGGTGATTTAAGGTTTTTAAAGTCAAATTGTGTTCAAGTCACACAAAGTTTTAAAAAAAAAAAGTAACTGATGAGCTATTCTTAAAGGCATATTCCCTCCTGGAAGTGCTCAAGAAATTGGACACCCCCTGCATCATTAAGGGTTTTTGAGAAATAATGTTTCTAATACTTGGTGACAGGTTTATATCTTCAGATCCTTGTACAAACATGGAATAAAGCATTTAACTATGTGCTACTGGAAAATAAGGTTTAATGTTCAACTGTAGTGCTTCATTCAGCCTTTTCTCTTTTCAGTTTCATTCACCAAGAAATTTCTAATAAAAGAATATTTCTTAGTCATGGGTGAAGGTGTTTTCTGATCCTCTGTCTGTGTCTTACGTGTCATTATTAATCTGTTTTCCCAGTCACATGTATGAGTGGATAATAAAGGCCAGGAAAATAGGTCAGCACCAGTCAGTATCTCTATCTCCAATGCTGCTAAAACACCCCACTTGTCAGATCCTACATTTTACTACTTTCTTATTGCTGCTTTTTCATAGTCTCTCTATCTTTGAAGGTCAGAGAATTTTAGAAAGCAGGTTTTCAGCTTGTCTGACAAATATGTTGTTATTAATTTCCATGTGGTATTAGACAAGTGTCTCTTCCATTCCATTAGCATTGTTGTTGGCATTTTCCTAAAGAGTTGTATTGGTAGGTCTCAATTTCTGCAGGGGAATGACTTGGAATGCCCCTGGTAGCAGCTATGGGGAAATGAACAGTGCACCTTCGCAGTGTCAGAGGGAGGCTAAGAAAGCAAGTGCTGCAGATTTACCTGAAATTACCTGGTTAGGAGGGACCTCCATACAGAATGAAAGCAAAGAGAGTAATTCTGGTTGGAAAACTTCTTTAACTCACAGGATGAACGTGATGTCAGGCATGATGTTTTCTTCATTCCACTGAGCCAGATTTTTGTTCTGTTTCTCTGGGTTTTTACAAACAGCAGCAGAGAAGTGAAAACACTGGGGCTGGAACCTTCTGAAAACGAAGGCATTTTTTCCTCGCAAAGAGTTTTACTGCTCATGAGGAACTGGCTCTGACCAGAATTGCAGACATTCATTGGCACTGTATTATTTAAAGAATTGAGGGTATTCATTCTCTTTCACCCTAAACAGGCTTTTGCTGTACTTGTGGTCATCCTGAGCAAATCCTTTTGTCTTTATTTGTGTGGGTCTTTTACTGCATTAGGCCAGTAGCATTCAATAAACAATGTTAACTTTATGTAGCTGTTAAGTACACTGACCTTTAGTATTGGTTTGCACAAGCCGTTCACAATGAGAGTCCCACTGAAATACCACGGCTGATTTAAGCAAATTGCTGTCCTGCAATCAAAATATGACATTTCTGTTACTGAACAGATGCTTCATCAGCGAGAGCGCCGCTCTTTCCCAGAGCTAGTTCTCTCTTTCTGTCTTTTGATGCTCTTTCAGTCTTGGTTTCCTCACCTGAAAAACAGAAATAAAAATTCCGTGTCCTCAGGAATAACCAGGTTAATATTTGCTGAGTGTGTTGGAGCTGCATGGTCCCATGATACGCTGTACGGGGTCAACGTGACTATTGCTAAAGCGCACTCCAGTCAGAATTACAGTCATTAATAGCCCTGAGTCTGGGGAAAGAGTCACTGCAAATACTGTAACAGCTACTTTAACTGTTTCCTTTTAAGCAAACAAAACCTCTTGACGTTTCTGCTGAGCAAGTTATAATGGCTTAACTTATTGAAATGCTGCAGAGTGTCTTGTTCCTCACTGGCCACAGTAGCCTTTTTTTCTTTTCACTGAACCAGCTGATTAGGGAAATCCCACCAAAAATGATGGCAGTTCTTCAGCTCTGTGGATTTAGAGAATGGCTTTCTTGCAGTTACTCAAGTTTGTGTCCTGAGAACGTGCAAGCTACAGCAGTTCAGCAGCAAGAGAAAAGGGGAACCCAGAATCACTGACGCACGTTTCTGTAATTCTACTTCCCATTCTCAGTGTCTTGGCTTTGGGTTTTCAGCACGTGAATCAGCTTTGTGGAGGGGAATGCCTTGTTTTAACAAAAATTTAACTCTCTATTTCCCAGTGGGCTGTTGCTACTGTAGCAGATACCTTTTGAGAGATCAGGAGCAGGGAGCGGCTGCTTTCTGGATACATTCAGGCAGCTGTCCTTGGGCTCACAGTTTCACCATGACAAATACTGTAGAAGAAGTTGGCATTTGTTTTGGCTTCCAGACCTCCCTGTACAATATGCATTGTGCCTCTTTGAGATGAGAAGAGTGAGACTACATTCTGCAAGGTGAATGAAAAAAATGGGAAGGGGGAGCATCTGCAAGATCCAAAGAGTTCTTGGCTATAAAATTAACAAAATAACTTTTTTAATATCTTTGATTTGCCATCTGTAAAATGAAAGCAATTTCTCCATGCTTAATCACCTAATAAATAGTGATCAAATAACAGAAAAACAAAACCATCACCCAAAAGAAATAGTAGAGCAAAATTAAACTGGAGAAGCTATTAAGCTTTTTCTCAGGTATGAACTGGTCAGAAGTTCTTCTGTCAATCCTTTCCTTTGTTTCTTTTACAAAACAGAAAGTGTTTCCATAGGGGAAATGAAATAGGGGAGTGAAAATATTGCAAACAAAAAGCACTAGGAGAGGGAACCAAAATATTCAATATAGTTAAGAAATACTCCGGTATAGTTAAAATCTGTGTGGAAGTGTAGGATTATGTTCTCCTCTGTGGATAGCTAAGAAAAGGACACTGGTTGCCAGCTGAATGTGTGTTTGGATAAGCATGTGCTTGCGAGTGACAGATGTCAAGAGAGGGGAAGTGGGGTTAGTCCTTTCATTTAATTCTCATTTTGTGGGTCTTGGCTTTCTGCTTTGTGGACTGTTGTGAGAGATGTGCAAGGTGAAAGGTTTATTAGTCAAAAGATTCAGGAAGTAGATTCAAACTGAAAGATTACCAGTAACCTTACTCACAGCCGTCTCTTTTTTCACTGATTTAAAAACAAGAGGAAAAAAAAAGAAGAAAAAACCACCATCAACCACACCTCCTACTTAGTCTTAGCTAGAATGAACTGCAGTAGGCAGCTCTGTTATGTTCTGCTTTTTCTCTCAACTGGACCTCTGATGTTGCTCAGGCCTTTGATTAGGAGGGCTCCTCTCCAGGTTCACGCTGGGACTAAGATGAGCTTGGGACAGAGGGGTGAATCTTCTCTCATTAATTTCAGTAGTTGACCATAACCAGGCCCGAAGACATTATTTCTAGGATCAGTGTTGCCTTCTTTTTTATCCTTTTTTTATCTTATTTTGTCTTGTTGTGAGGATTCTGACTCAATAGGCAAATAAAAATAACCAGAAACATCAAATGGGGAGTTACTGGTACTGAGCTGAACATTTACAGCTGAGGCTGGGTTTCTCTCACGTTGTCAAGGACTGAGAACCTGAGGGTTTCATGGTTTGTTTTAAGCCTGTTACTCTGTGCTGTAAACAACAGGGTTATATCCCCCAAAATTGCCACCCAGTCCCATCCATCTTGTACACCTGCTTGACTTGTGCAGCTGCATATTTGGATTAAGGATGTGATCAGCCTGCAGATCTTCTATAAAATAATTTTATTTACTGTAGGGTGAATTTTTAGCCCTCAGTTCTCAGTGTAAATTGCAAAATGTCTGCTTCTCATATTCCCTTGTGAATGGGTAGGAGCTGAGGGTACTCAGCCCTCGGCATTTTGCAGGATTAGACCACAAAGTACTGTGGTGCTTTGCACAGTGTATATATTTAGAATCACCCTGAGATATTTTTGGGTGGAAGATTATTTGGGAAAAACTGGGGGAGTTCCTGCTTTTCTGGTGCAGAAAAAAAATTCAAATAATCCTCATAACTTCAGGCTGTGAAGGTTTTGTTTTAGCAGTTCGCCTGTGATGGGCGTATCCTGTGAAGAAAGAAATGGTGTTTAAGATGCGAGGCAGTGAATGGCAGGACAAAGGTTAGGTGTGTGTTGAAAAGGCTGGGCATTGATTTCCTAAAGATGTTTTTTCCAAGCTGTAGCTATCAGGGAGCAGAGACCTCCCTCTACACAGTTAGACATGTTTTGATCAAAAGTCAGTGAAAAAGATATGTCAGTCTTACTCTTAATCTCTTATTCAGAGATGATAATACTGTCAGCTCTCTCATACTTCACTGAAAAAAGGTTACACTAAAATCTGGCTCAGTGATTTTGCATGGACTTCACCCCATATTTAAGATAATTGCTGCAATACATTTCTGCCTGAGAATAAATTGATTTCTGAATGGCATAATTATTTCTTCACTGCTTATCAAACTGGTCTCTCCAGGCAGTTTGTTTAAAGATCAGATTCTTTATGCTCGTGGGGGCACTGCGGGAAGGTTTGGTGATGGATTGGCAAACAATTAAAAAAATCCCAAATCAGAAAACGTTAGGCTTCATGAAACAGATCCTGGTAGCTATTTGAGTGTCAGGTTTAATTAAGCTTCACGTTCCTTCAATTTTTAAGAATAATGCATGGTCTTAAGTGGTAACTTCACAGTGTTTAACATACCCTTAGCAGTTCTGTCCTCAGCACTGCTGAGCCAGTCCCTACTCACTGTAGGAAAAGTCGTGCTTCATTCTTGCTGAAAAGCCCCAGTATCCCCTTGCTCAGTCCGTGCATGTTTCCTTTCAGGCTTACTGAGCTGCCTTAGATAAAAACAAAAGCAAGGGAGAAGCAAGAAGTGGATCTGTTGACAGCTATGACAGAGATCAAATTCCAAACCAGGCCATGGGATTCCTGAGAAGGGGCTACTTAAACAGAACTCTCCTTTGATTAATTGGAGATAGGGTGACACCTTGGACGTCAGAACTGTATTTGAGCTTGGAATCAGACGCAGAGGGTCAAAGAGATGAGATGCTTAAGGGCTGAAATGTGATCCCTGCTGCTTCCCTCTCTCCCTCCTTCCTCCTCTTTCTGGCTGTGGTACAGATCTGCAAGTCCTGCTCATGTGGTTTCGTTTTACGTTCAGCAGTAGCTCTGCTAACCATCAGTCCAGAACCTTGCAGCAGAACTGGTCCCTTTTCTGCGCTGCCCGGTGTTCTCTAGCATTGCTGCCCTAGAAATCAAACTTTTTAATAACATTGCTCCCCTCTTGGTTCAGGCTTTGGAAACTTCCACCCATTGCCCGACTAGCCTTTGAAAATTTGCTTATTTTGCCTCCAGCGTGTTTCTCAACAAGGACAATGTTTTTTCAGTGGTTAATCACTTTTCTTTATCTTCTCTGATAGTAGCTCTTCTACTTGTGGGGTTTTGTTTTGGTGTGTTTTTTTGTTTTGTGTGTTTTTTTTTTTGTTTTTTTTTTTTACAAGTGCAGATATTAAGAAGACAACAAAGCAAGGCCTATGAAACTCAATATTTACTACCTTCAGTGCCTTGTTAATGGATGCTGTGAAGAAATGCAAGGACATAGCCTAGAATATATGTAAAACCAGCTTAAAAATAAAGATCTCCTCAGCAGGCCAATAACTTATCTGATAAATTTTCTCTTGGGCAGATCTGAGAAATGTTGATAGGGGCACTGTGAGATGATGACAGTCCTTTGGCAGGTGTTTTCTCCCCTTAGCTTCTGCTTGGGCTCCTCTTTGAGTGCTGTTTTTCTAAGTTCAAATTAGTAATACCTAAAACATCCTATAGAATTTCTCATAAGCAAATATTTGAAGGCTGACTGTTGGGGGGGAGAATAAATTATTACATGGTATGTTTTGGAGCAGTGTCCTGGGAGTCTTGGCTATGTTTTTGTTAACAGAAGAATTATAAATACGGTTCTATCCTAAACTTTGTCAAAATGCTGGGAGGTGATTTAGTGAAGTGAATTAGTGCTGCTCCCATTACACAGGGCCATTAAACGAGGGGTGCTTTCAGTACATACCAGCGTCCTTGCTTTTAAAGCTTTTCTTATTTGAGGTGATCCTGCATTGAAAACTGTCAAAGAGGAACCACCTCTTTGGAAAAAAGAGGCAAGTGGTGTTTGTGTTATGGCCAGAAGGGCTCTCTGTGGTAGTGTTGTCTTTACCAAAGAAATAATTATGCGAAAACACATGCTAAGAATAACATGGTTGAGGAATTTGATTTACTATCTGAGCATAGTGACCAAAGTTTGAACCCAACGTGCAACTGAGAGGCCGTTTAAAACAATTATGTAGTTTAAATGGGGAGACATAAAAGGCAGCAGAGGTGTGACTTTCCTTGTAGTTTACCTGTGGCCAAAGACCTTTTCACCTTCCTGTGTGCTGTAAATGAGGGATCTCCCACAGGGTTCTCCCAGCCACTACCAGTCTTGGAAAGCCCATTCAATACACCCCCAGGGTTTTATCTGCCAGTTTACAGCCTTCATTTAAGGAGGGTTTGAATCTGAACAGCAGAAGGATACGGTCCTGCCTCTTGTGTGATGTGAATCTCCTGTTGCTGGTGTTCTCAGATGTGTGACAGATGACCAGGACCTTAGCAGGAGGCTCTGTTTGTGTGTATTGACCGTGAGAAGGGATTATTTACTCGAAAAGCTTGCTTGTTGTTCTGTTAAGATAACTCTAAAAGCTTGTTTGTTCTTGCAGTTTTCCCTGGTGATGCTGAACGATATAAAATTGTCTGGTCCTCGGCTTAGCTGGTTTCCTTTTGCTCTTTTTTTCCTTTCTTTTCCTTCATGGTTTTTGAGACTGGCCTTAGCATAAGCCTCGAGTGGATGCTCTTTTTGTGGCTTTTGGATCATTCTTTGTAAAAATGAGCAGAACTGCAGAGTTACCATGGAAGCCATGCAAATGGGATTTTTGGAGCACAAGTCAAAATGACAGGGAGACAGGACTTTTTAAAAATAAACCCCTCTCTTTAGCTGCTCTTGTTTGTTTATAGACAACACATGTTTTTGTTTACATACATGGTCTCCATAAATAATCCATTTTTGTATGTTCTGTACATTGAGCAATCTATTTTACAGACAATTGAAAAATCTAACATTCATTACACGTTTTTTTTGGATTGTTGGGAAGATCTCAAAACTGGGGTGGTTTCATAATCCCTCAGCCTCCCACAAAATTATTTTGCTAAAACTTTGGCTTTCTCTAATGTGTGGTGTTCAGGTTTGGCAGCACAGTGGTGCTTTTGTTGTCCAACTCATGCAACAGCAGATTTAAGTGAGGCAGACCTGCATGCTAGAAATAACTAATTTAGTTGTCCCTGGAGCCTTTGAGATTTTCGTACACTCCTGAGATAGGGTCACTTGTCTTCAGTGCAGTACAGTAAATGAGAATGTTTCAACAGTTTCTATTTGTATTCCCTGTATCACAGTGTGAGCCCCAGTCCTGGGGCTGCTGACTACAGGTGCAGAGCACCAAGGGACCCTCTGCAAGCGTTTTTGCAGGCAGTGGGGAAAGTGATACCGTGGTCAGTTCAGGCCAAGGGTTGCAGTGAGGTTTCTTCCTTAATCCCTTGTAATGGATCAGTCTGATACAATGGCCTCAGTGTTTCACTATTATTTTAATCCTGCTTCTTCTTCTCACTGCATATTTTGGCACCATCGAGCCCAGCTTTTCTTCAGCTGCTCACACTCCCTTCCAGGCCTAGTCTGACTGCACATGCTTTGTTTCAGGTGTTGTATTTATGGTAAGACATGAGGAAACTGTGAAGGATGGTAGTGCCGGTGGAAGAACATGCTGCCATTTTCTTCCCTTCCTCTTGGAACAGCAATAGACCTCAGGTGGGCGTCTTCCCATATTTAGGTGAGGTGTTGTGGTAATTACACAATTTAGGTGTATCCCAGATGAAAATATCGCATTACCTAATATAGAACAGGTCAGGAAACAATATGATGCTGACACTGCACTTTTTCTACTTGTGTTTTGACGTTGGTTGTTTCCTTCTAGAAGAATATGTGTCCTTGGATAAGGTTGGTTGTGTCACATAAATAACTGTGTTTCAGCGTCTTGGGTCATTCTCTGATCAGAATAGAAGATAGTACAGATTATTTCTATTTTACTGGAAAAGCCACACTAACTTAGCATCTCTGTATGATACAGTTATAATTAGTAAACCAACCTGTGAAATGAAAACACAGTAGTGGGGTTTTTTTGTGTATGAGAATTGAACACAAACCTGCTCAATCCTTTTCAGGCGTACTGTATTCCTGTATTCTATTGATTACTGGCCAGGTTTTACCTGACATTTCAGAGTATGATTCATTGCTATTGATCTGCACGGAAACTTGGCAGGAGGTTGAAAAACAAATGAGCAACATTGCCTGGGCCCCCACCCCTATCCACTGTGTCAGATTTGGCTCTCTACCACCCAAATCCTGACTTCTTCTTGGGTCTGGCACTCACTGAACGGTGTGGTTTCCTCTTAAATTAGCCTTCTGTACAAATGATGCTCATACAGAGTGGAATTGCATCCCAAAAAGCTCCAACCTTGGTGATTGCTTTTAACTCCAGCTGGTGCTCCTCAGGCACTGAAGGTCTGTTACAGACACACATGTTCATTATTTCCTGTTTGATTTAATTTTAGATGAACCAGCAGTGGGGTATGATTTCAATAAAAAACGATGCCAGAGGGGTGAAGGAGTTGTCGAGATGCACGAGGAAATACCAAGTCCTCAAGACGTAAGAAGAATTAGTCATGGTTTCTCAAGAATAGGCAGAGACTCTGTTCACCTTTCTAATTAATCAATATTAGGTTAATCAGTTATTAATTCTTCTTGATCATGAAACCTTTGAGTGGGTGTTTACTTTTGGTCCCTTGCAGTTGATCTCTTAGGACATAAGTCATATTTGCATGTCTTATGGTAATAACTGTGTGTAGCTGAGTGATAGGCCAGGAATTTCTGATTTGTAGCTGGCCTCGTGCGTAGTTGTCAGATTGGTATTTATTTTCTCTTTCCACCTTTATTTCATCTCCTGTAAAACAGTATTAATCTTTAACTCTTTGCACAATAGATTATGTATTAATCATCCACTGTTGTTGCCCTGGGCTTGTCTTGAGTGCAATAGTCACTTAAATGAGCACACTCATGTCGTAGAACTGGGATGGAGAGAGGAGTGACTGTGCTGTGAGACATCAGGAGCCATGTGAGGGAACTGGCCGAGCAGAGGCTGGTTCAGCAGGAAGTGGTTGATGAGTTACTGGTGTTACAGGGTGAAGATGAAACCTGAGTTACAGTTTGAGCTCACAGATACGATAAAGAAAAGTCTTTACAGGTGGAACTGTAGCATTACTTATTTTTACTCCACAGAACTTGGCTTGTCCCTGTGTCCAAAAAGAGACCTTACCTAAAGTGTAACAATGCAGTCAGCTGGAATTTCAAGGAGGAAAAGCTAATTAAAAAAAAAAAATAAAACAGCAATTAATAATGCCTTGTATTGTCCACCCTCTCCTGGTCAATGTTGACATATTCATTTGAAATCTGCCACATCAAACACCAAGCCCCATGCTGGGGTGGAAATATAAAAGCAAAATGGTCCTTTTCCAGGAGCTGTCTAAACTCCTTCAGTAGCTGTAGCCTGTTCTTTGAATCTGTGGTACACAGTTTCCAGGTTGTGCCTGGACAGGGTTACTGTAGTTCTGGCCTTGAAAATCATTTTAGAGCAGAAGGAGGAATAAGGATCTTACAAGTGGAGTGTGATGAAAGTCTCTTCAAAGCTGGAAGCTTACTTTTTGGGCCTTGGTTTTTATTGCCTACTTCTTTTTTGAATTTTATTTTTATTCGAATGTAGTTTATGGGATTTTGTAGTGAAACTAACCTACATGGTATTTCTTTCTCCCCAGAGGAGCCGTGAATTGCTGGAGGCTGGAAAACTATTACGGGGGAAATCGCTGTGTTTGTGTGTTCTGAGATGCTTTGCTAAAGGTGCACTGATGGACAGTGCTGGACATTTGAGCTCACCAGTAGGAGTTGCTTATATTCCCTCTCTGCCACGGGGCAATTCTAGGAGTGGATGCTGGGAAAAAATGTAATCTAAAAAAAGTATTTAGTTTGGTCTGGGTATTCTTGTGGACTGAGGGAGGCTGGGTGTCAAGTCTGTGCATGAGGACATTTCTACATAGCTAAGTTATTGCAAGGTAAGCAGCAGTGAGAAAGTACAGTTAATTAGTTCCTCCTGTATGATCTCATTTGTACACTGTTAAGAACTTTTGTAAAAGGTAGGAAACGGGACAAAGCAAAGCTTGGACCAGAAGCTTCATGTTTAAACTTAAAAAAGCTGGCTTTACAGCTGTGCACGGCTTGCTTCTGTTCTTTTCATCTCTGTCTGGGTGAGGGAAGCCTACATTGCGTGTTTGTTTGCTTTCCTTTTTATCTTGTTTTATTTATATTTATTTGGAACACTAAAAGGTTGCCACAGAATAGTTTAAAAATGAAAAGTGGGATGGTTTGCGGTGAAAATAATATTACTTGTGCCTCTGAGTTAAATTTTTTGGTTGAATCAAAATTCTCCTGCAGGATAAGAACAAGAAACAAACAAAAAAATCCTTGGTTAAGTAATGTAGTTGTACAGGAAGGAGA
This sequence comes from Eulacestoma nigropectus, assembly GCA_013397775.1. Classification (NCBI taxonomy): domain Eukaryota; kingdom Metazoa; phylum Chordata; class Aves; order Passeriformes; genus Eulacestoma; species Eulacestoma nigropectus. The sequence goes on along the minus strand of VZTE01005256.1, from coordinate 1,963,197 downwards.
AAGGAGAATTACAGGGAGGTACTGGCTCATAACTCAAAATTCAGTTTTAACTTGGAGATTCTTCTGGTAGTAAAACAGTGGCCAAACTTTTGATCCAGATGGAGTCCTGACAGTAATTGCTTGTACGTATGGTACAGTCATTGCTGCTGCTCTCACAGCTATTCTTGAAGAGACTTGGGTGGTTTTGTGTTAGATATCCCTTCTTGCTCCCTCTGCTTTCTAGGCATAGCATAACACTATTTTGTGGGAGTATTGATCTCTGCTGGCATTGATGCTGCCTGTCTGGTGTATCTCAGAACCCAGTAAAGTTGGGGTTTATTTTTGTACTTCTTTTGGAATTTTTTTCTTTTTCTTATTTTTAGCTTCCCCTGTAACTACCCAGAAGATGTTAAAGAATCAAGTGAATTAGCTGATTTCCCAGGAAAAAAACCCAGTGTGTTCTCACATCTGTGTACCTCAGGTTGTATCTGATGCAGGAAGTTCTCTCTGGAAATGCCTCTTCTCACAAGCACCTTTTGGTGAGAGGTGACTGTGCTATGACCAGGTACAAAGTCCTGGCCTGGTGCTGGGTGTATTTTATGGGGGACTGTGTGCCTGGAAGTTAAATACTGCAGAGTTGTTTCACCTCTGTCCCTTCGTGAATGTATCCCCAAGTATTTGTGCCGTCTAAAAATTCAAACAGAACATCAGATAACCATGGTTCCACAGCAATTATCAATATTCTTGAAGGGTTTAGATCAAAGGCCAGAGAACAAACTGGTGATGGAGGTTCAAATATCACTTCTGGGATGCAAGACAGAGTCCAGATGGGACTGAGGGCGTCAGCTGGATTTTCTGTAGGCAGGGGCTGCCCCGTGGTGAAACAGGGTGGTGACCTCATCGTGACGCCTTTCACCTGCTCGTATCTGTTCAAGTTCACCTTTGAAACAAGTCACTGGTCTAAATTCTGTTGTGACAACCAGAGTGCAAACAGGCTTTGTTAGTCTGTGTTCCACAGGGATGCCAGGCGGCTCTTTCATGTCAAAAGTGATTGTTTAACAGCTTCTCTCTTACTTTGTCAAAGTGTGGCACAGGTCGAATGCAGCAAAGTTAATGAGCAGTTCAGCAGCTGAGGAGACCAGAGGAAGTACCTAGGTGACAAGTGTGACAAGTGTTTTAGATGGCCTCCATGTCCAGTGTTACCAGCAGAGCTTGTCCCACGGAGAGGGTACCAAGGTCTTGCTTTGGACTGCGTGGGTGAACATTTGGGCCAGGAGCTGCTGATGCTCTGGAACTCTGTCTCAAAGGTGGGGCTGTAGCAGTGCAAGCCAGGGAAAGTGAAAGAAAAGCAGGAGTTAGGAGAAGAAATACTGCAGAAACAGGGTTGAGAGCTCTTGCCTTTCCTCCCCCTTCTTTGCCATCAGAGAAGAAACATGAAAGAGTTTATACAACCATTAGGCAAAATAGTTACCTGAAAAGGCAGTTTAAAAAACCTGTCACTAATTTTAAATGTATTTAATTTAATGCTGTGCTGAGTGATGTGCTGAAATTGTGCCATTTTGATCAGAAACACAAAATACTAGAATTATACACGGACCTATAAAAAACCGGCTGCGTTCTAGATGTTCAGGTGATGCCAAACTGTGGCAGCCTGTCACTTGTGCTTGCCACTGAAATTGATTGCAAAAGTTCCTTTAAATTTCACTGAACATCCTGACACATAAAATTTTATGAGGATATCAAAACTGCTACACTCCATGCAGTTACCCATATTCTGCTTGTTCTCTGCCTTCCAGTAACCTACCCTTCAGCTTGTGGGCTGCAAGGTCTTTTACCATCCTGAACTCAAAACACTATATTTGAGCTAATTTTACAGCTGGGCTTAAAATACACAGGACTCGACATCCATTGCCAGTTTATCTTGATCATCATAAACAGTAAAATGTGTGCAAATGTGTGCCCTCTGACAGCCCTTTATATATATGACTGGAGTTTATAGAGGCAGCCTGTAAGTGCTGCTGCTGAAGTCAAGCACATCCTTTTTAATAACTTGGGTTCTCATTGCTTTGGGTTGATGTGCCCAGCATGACCACTGGAATGTTTTATTCTTTAGTTTCTTTACATTGTAGGCTTGCGGTGGATATCAGATTTCTGATATTCGGATATTGTGGAGACAGAATTTTCTTCTGTTACCACGTATTTAGTCTTTTATTGTTGGATATAAAAATGCAAAACTGATAATTGCAGTAGCAATTGATCTTATAGTTCAGATTTAAAATAACAGATCTTAAAAATACTCCTAATCTCTCTGTCATCCTGTTCATCTTTCTTTTGTGAAGATATTTCTAAGTATCAGTATCTGATTTATGCTGTGGAGAGGTTACTTGTTTGAAATCTGTTCACTGAACTGAGTTTATAGAGTTATGTGCCAGCAGAAATTGAAACTCTGGTTTGCTGCTGCTGTGGTATTTGCAGCTAATTGAATTGTGGATACTAAGAAATGAGTAGCTCAGCTTGACTTCTTGGCACTGCAGAATTTTTACCCTGGTTAGTAATTTTGAAGACTTGCTTGCAAACAATGGTTCAATGGGTGCCCTCACAAAATTGTGTGGGTAGTGATGTCAGAAAAATTTACCAGCTGCATGTTACCCAAAAGCCTAAATCTTCTGCCTCAGAAATGTAAGGAGAATGAGAACTGATCTATGGGCTTTGTAAGAATGCCAGTTAGCAGAAACTGAAGGAAATACTCGTTTGACTTTTTGCTAACAAAAAGCTAATGGTAGAAAATTGAGTAATTTGATGGATTTTTAATAGTTCTGTAAATCTTGACCAGTATATTATATTCCATGAAAGGGACATGTGAAATGACTTGGCTTGCCATTATGTTCTATAAATTTGAGTAAGTACACTAGCAGTTAGTTAACGCAAATAAAATAGATAATACAAGAGTCTGGGCTAGTAAAAGTATTGCCAGAGGAAAAATAGAAGAAAAAGGAAAAATTGCAGGTAAATATGTTTAACAGCACTAGGAGCTATTATCTTCAAACTTCATTAACTGCTTTCCTTTTCCCTCTATTTAGAAGTATCTTACCTCAAAGGTAATTTGTTTCATGCTCATCTAACATTAATGGTATTAATTTTTAATAAATCTAACAGTAGCATTGTCCATCTGTCAGTGCAAACCTAATCTGTTAAACAGATAAAATCAACATGTCTACAAGTTCATTGTAGGTCGGCAGGCAACAGTTGCGTGCGTGCGTTCAGGGTTCTCTATTAAATAATGCAAAGACTTCGTACAAATACACAAGTGCAGAGACTTTTGAAACCAGATGTGCTAATACAGAACAACTGATAAAGTGTCCTAGCTTGTGGTTCTAGTGTGCTAAAGCTGGTGATCTTCTCGGCCAAAAGCTGAAGTTATTCTCCCACAAATACCCAGTTTTTTGGTAGAGTGGAGCCCTTGGGAGATGCTACAGAATGCTCGATGTTTCTCAAATTTGGCCTCTCTTTTGACATCTTTATTTGGAAACCTCATCTCTTCCATGTGCATAACCCCCAAGTTTGGATCACAAAAGGCATTTTGAATGGAAACAATTGCTGGATGTGCTTTGCTTTCGCACTCCTCAAATTTGGCTGGGTGGTTGTGAACAGAGCAGCATCTATGTGTGCCTGTGGGAACAATGAGCAGCTTATGGAAATGTTACTTGTGCTACTAGGGGCTGAGAACTGCTCTCTGTTAAAAGAGACGAGTAAGATGAGTGTTTCAAAACTATTTCAGTTTCCTGTTTGGATGCTAAAATGTGCTTTTGAACAACAGTTAAATTTAACACTGTGTTTTTGGTTTGGGCAGAGATAAGCATCGGCAGCAGGAGGAGAGCAGCTCCCTTGGCTGCGCTTGAAACAGTGTCTAAATGGCCTTTATGAAATACCTGATAATGCGTCTGCTTTGTACACAGGTACCTGACTGGTGGGAGCCACAGCAGTGCTGTCTCTGAAAAGTGAGCAGGTGTGGGCTTAGTTCCTCTGGAATTTTTAGATTTCGCAGTAAGCTCCAACAGCAGTTTTAAGCAGGCTCTTACATCCACGCTGCTCCAGGTTTGAACGGTGTTGAGTAACCCAACAATACTTCAATAGAGTTTACTCATCTTTTATCACTTGAGTAGCACAGGTCCTGTGTTCTCAGCTGCTGTTGGGTTTGGAAAGGACAGAATACTGAAACTGGTCATTGCTGCTTGAAATTCTTTCCCAGCCAAGCCTGACCATAGAGGAAAACAACTGCTTTTCCACATTTTATATAGAGGTCTATGGTTGGACTCCGTGATCTTAGAGATCTTTTCCAACCTAAATGATTCTATGATTCTTTACTCTGATTTCAGCTTTAGCTTGCTTTTAATCATCTACCTAAGCAAAACTCTTCACAGCTGTGCAAAGGAGCATGCTGCCAGTGCTGCATCAAGTTTTAGGAAAGAAAATGTGTGTTTCAAGGTACTTCTGAGCTGGTGGAAAAGGCCATTGCACTGACAAAGGCTGTCAGCTGGAAAGTTGTCTCTGTGTAAGAGCTGGCTGGAGCTCCTCAGGCCTCCTGTCCTGTCATTCCCACCCCCACACCATCCTTTGCTTGGGTGGTCCAGCTGTTTGCAGGCAGCCTGGTGAGAGAGGTCAAGAAATTCATCAGCGCTGGAAAAAAGGAGGGGGGATTATTTTTGGCCTGGATCAGTTCCGTGATCCCCTTTACCTTCCAGGCCTGCAAATGATTGAAGTAGCCCAGCTGAGGGGGCAGTGGTAAAGCAGAAGTGGGTTAGATCACAACTCTGCCCAAGAGAAGCAGTCCATTTTCACTGACTGTGGGTTAAATAAAGAACTTCAAGGTTGGCTTCTCGGCCAGAGGTTTATTTTATGTTGTGCTGGCTCACATAAGCTATAGAAAGGGACCTTACCACATTCATTTTCCAAGCACCAAATTCTCTTTAAAAATAAACCTGATTTGATTGCCCAGTGAATCTGAGTGTGAAGCTTTTTGGCAGGGATGGGGGCTTTGGTTACCTCGTGTTCATCCAGTTCTGGCTGCATTAGGACAAATTCAGCCGTATGAACTTAATTATAGGTGCATGTTCTTGCCACGCTGTTCCTGTAAAGATTATAGATTAACTAGAGTTCTTTGATAACTACAGTTTATTATTGGGAATTTTTTGAACTAAAGCTTTGCTTGAATTCTCCCCTTAAAAAAAAAGAAAAAAGTTGAACCAAGGATGACTGGAAACTGAAACAGGGGGTTTCCGCTCCTTGCTCTGTCACTTCTCCATTGGTACCCAAATAGCAATGAAAGATGTGGAACTGCCAAACCACCTACCAGTCTGCTCCAGAAAGACAGGACTCTTCAATTGCATGCTGAAATGGCAGGTACATTAAAATGCATGTCTCTTCCCAGCTGCTGGGAAAGGTGTGGTGCAACCTGTGTGCCTGTGAGAAGGTTTGGGTTGTTTTTTTTTTTTTTTTTTCCCTTCATCAGGTAATATATTAAATTTTGAAGGCAACACTGCAATTAGAGAGGATTAACTTGTTGATGTCAGATCTGCTTTCAGGGTTGCTGTTCTGTCAAGCCTTGAGTTACGAAAGTAAAATGTAAAGGTGGGTCCATGACCTTGTATCCCAGGGAACGTTTCCCTGAGCTCATGTCAGGCTAGGGATTTTTCTCTGGGCTGGAGAGGAGAAAAGCAGATTCTGGCAGCCTCTGTAGCTACAAGTCATAGTGACAGTTGTAGGCTAACCCTAAAATACCCTACACAATGCCCAGAACCACCTGGCACGTTGTAGTAGATAAAAAGCTAAAATTAAGCTAAAAGCTTTTAGATAAAAAGCTAAAATTTTGGTTTTTGAATCTGAATTTTTCTTAACAAGTTTATTGCTAGACACTGCTAACCAGCTCTACTTTGTAAGAGAGAAATGTACTTGTAGTTTCTGGAGTGGTGATAACTGTTACAGAACTAACTCCATCCAGAGGAGTTGCTTCCCAGCATTCATTGGAAACTAATTGCTAATTGTTGCAAACTCCAGTGAGAGTACCTACATGGAGATCAGCAAAGTTTCACTAATATGCAAGTCTGACATAAATAATACCATATTTGAGTTCACTGACTTGCTAACATGGATGCTGCATTGCCTTTCCAAGCCCGGTGCCACGTACCACACAAGGGTTTTTACCATAAATAAGTAAATGATTGGCCAGTAAAACCATGTTGAGAAGGGAGATTTTTTTTTTTGTTGCCTTTCCCCAAATGGCTGTTCTGAGCCATTTGGGAAGAATCTGCAGATATTTGCAGAGTTTAGGCCCCAAATATTCTTCATCAGCCAATATGAATAGCTGCAGTCATGTGGAAAGGGAATGTTTGGTGGATCTCTCCGTGGTTGAGTGTCTGTGATGAGGCAATATTATAAAGTTTATTCCACAGAGAAGTGCTTTTATTTATTTTTTGAAGTGCTCTGCTGAGGTGAAGTGGCTTGCCTGGTGGCAGCAGACCTGTGGTGGTAAGAGACCTTGCAGGGGAACATCCAAAGACAGCTCAATTTATCTGGCTTTCTCACTGTCTTTCACTGAGCTGAGAAATTGGCATCTGTATTATTTGCTTTCAGTGCCAGCACCGGCTGCCAGGAACTGCTGCCTCGCTGGGTAGGGCTCTCTGATGAGCGGAAAACCAAAGGACCACAGAAGAGTTGTTAATTACTGCAGATAGACAAATCAGCTTCTGAAGGGCCACCCATGGCCTAAGTACACCAGTAAAACGTGCTTGGGCAGCGAGTACTTTACTGTGCCTTTGACCTGATCTAGGTACACAAACAAACCTTTTGGGCTTTACTGTAGTGCATATGACTGATTGTGCCACCCATCTACAAGAATGGCCAGAAAGAGGATTAAGGGAGCTACAGGCCTGTCAGCCTGATCTCGGTGCTGGGGAAGCTCATGGAGAAGCCCATCCTGAGCACCATCACACAGCACGTACAGGACAGCAGGTGAATGAAGCTAAATCCATTTAGGGCCGGTCACTAGTGGTGTTCTCCAGGGCTCAGTGCTGGGGCCAGGTCTCTTTAATATTTTTATCCATCATCTGGATGAGGAAATCAAGTACACCCTCAGCAAGCTGGACAGATGGTGGTCAACCTCCCAGTTAAGAAGTGACAGGACCAGGAGGAAATGGCCTCAAGTTGTGCCAGGGGAGATTTGGATTGGAAATTAGGAAAGATTTTTTTGACTGGAAGAGTTGTCAAGCACTGGAACAGACTGCCCAGGGAAGTGGTGGAGCCATCATTGCTGAAGGGATTTAAAAGATGTGTAGATGTGGCACTTGAGGACATGGCTTAGTGGTGGCATTGGCAGTGCTGGGTTAATGGGTTACTTAATGATGTTGGAGGTCTTTTCCAACCTAAATGATTCTATGATTCTGTCTTCTGGGAATTCTGGGAACCTTTCCTTAGAAATATGAGCAAAAAATTTGTTCTCTGTATTCCGGTGTGTGCTGGACTATGGATGTGTATTCACAGTCTTTTCAGCGTTGTCTGAAGTTTCAGTTTTTGAGAGTGTGGGAGCAGTAAAGAGAACAGACTTGATGTGAATGCTGCAATGTGGTGTGGCTTTCTGACATTCTCGTAAAATGGTTTTTGATAAAAGTCCAGGCTGATGAAGGTCACAACCTGCGTAATAGATTTCCCAGCAATCTCCTATATTGGAACTGTTCAACTCCTCAATCAGCTACATTCAAAACACTGCATCCAGTCCCCTCCTCCTACTTTGCTCTCTCCATGTCACGCACCGTTAACCAGTTCAGGGCAGATGGAGATGAATTTGACCATTGCACTGTGTGCCTGTGCCTAGAGAAGGTTCTTGGATTGGCACAAAGATTGTACATAAACAAGTTACTGGTACTTCTGTTTTGGTGTGTGGATTATGTTTGACTCCAGCAAATGCCGATGTGAATAATCTGAAAAGCACCAAGCAAGGAGTAGGGAAGATTGAAGGGCATGAACAGAAATGCACGATGTTCTCTACAGTTGCCAAAGGTGTAATTTGCTCAAGTTTACCAGGAAATTTGTGAATTGTAACTTTTGTTGGTCATTAAAAGAAAGTGTTAGTGTTTTAGAAGTAGGCACGGTTTCCAGGAAATGCAATGGTAAAGTACATTTGCTGTGGGAGAAAAAAATACTTCATGATAGTTGAAAACATACTGAATTGAGTCCTTTGAAGTACAATGAATTGTCATGACATGTCATTACAAAATTAGATTTATTTAATAGTTTATTTTCACATAACTCTCCAGTGGTGATTTTTGTAAATTATACTTCATATGCTTCTGGTTCAAAAGAATGTCCATATTTATACCATTTCCACTAACTTTTGTCTAGTTCTGAACATTGACTCTGGATGAAGTATAGTAGAAATAAATTTGGGAAGAATTATCCACTGTTTCCCACACACCTGGGGTGTGTGGCCTTTATTATGACATGCTCTACCAGTACAGGAATTGGGTGGAGGCTATAATAATTTTACTGTTTGGTGTGGAACTTGAAGATCTAGTAATTTCTAACAATATTTGACTAAGAGTCATCTGTGCTTTTATGATTGCAAGGATGCAAATCATGAAGAAGATCCTCTCTTCTTTCAGAATCCTTTGTGTACATATATTTGTGCACATATATCTATGTGAATATATATCGCATGAGTACTTGGCCTGTGTAAATAGGAGAGAAAATTGCTTGCTGAGGTCTAATCTTATGTTCTTGGTGTAAATATTCTTGTATGCTCTATTCCTTCATTGTTTTTCTAACAGCTTCCATCCTCTGAAAAGAGAGCACTGGAGCATGAAGGGAGATGGGAGGAGGGGGGATCTCCCATGCTGTGTGCAAATGTACCATAATTGTTTATGTTCATTTTTGGTTCGGTTGTGAATGCAAATCTTGTAGCTCTTCACATCTGTTTTGGGCATTTTCATCCAAGGATGTGACAAAACTTTAATGAATAGCTTCTTTTACAGTTAAGTTTTAATAGCCTGGTTTAATTGAGGGGAAACTGATACTCTGGAAGATAAGCACTGAAAGCGATGGGCTGGTTGGGTGACTCCAGTGTTGGATGACTGGGTTAAGATACTTACGAGGTGTTTTCAGAGGAGCCACTGTGACGGGGATTTCAGGAGTCTGTATCCTAGATGGCTGGATCCTGTTGGCTGAAAAGAGCGTGAATGTCTAGTCACCAAGAAGTAGTGGGAAATTCCATAAATGTTTGACTGCAAGAAACTTGGTCATATCTCAAGTATTTGATGGATCAGAGTGGAACATGGCTCTATTCATTAAGTACAAATGAGTCTTTCGCTTTCTTTTTGACTCTTTAGTCTTTGTTTTACAAGATGGAATGAACAAGGTACTCAATTTAACTGGCTGTTTACTCTGAGGTAGTTTCTTTATTCTTCTCTACTTCCCTTTTATCCCCATTTTCTTCTTTTACAAGCTGAAGGTAGTTTTTCTGGCAAGAGTTAATTTAGGAATTGTGATGAGGTTTTGGTTAATTGCAGGCCTTAGAAATCTGATGTCCTGAAAAGTCTCATCTGTCACACTCATTGCTCACTTGATTATTCTTTGTCAACGCCTTGCGGTTCCTATTGGGATTTTTGACACATAGAATTTGAACACGTTTATCTTTTGCACAGAAGAGTTAGTAAACATTTTGCTGGAGGCTGACAGCAAGGACAACAACACAAATAATCTCCAATCAACAACTTTTACCACAAGTTGGGCAGGAAGCAACACCCATGCTGTGCATTTACCGCCTGGCCCTCAGACCAGGCACGTGGCCGTTTCCAATCACACAGCAATCGATTTTTGTTAGAGGCAGCAGCTGTGCGTGAGTGGGAACCTGAGATGTGTCTCTGCCTCCTGGTCTGGGTCTCTCTGCCTTTGTTTGCTCACCGGCAGTGCTGACCTTCAGATCATTTCTCTCATCTTGGCGCTGACCTCGAGACAGCAGCGGTTCATAACACAAGCATGCCAAAAATGTAGAGCTAGGTGTAAAAGCGTATCAGCCATGTCTCAGGCCTGAAACTTTGCTGGGAGAATTGGTCATTTCTTAGGGGATCTGTGGGATTTGACGGCTCACCCGCCCATCTCTGCTCCACGCACACTGCAGTGCCTGTTTTCATAGGTGAAGTGGAGGAGACTCCTTGGTGAGTCTTCTCTTTAGGTTTCTATTTATTTATTTAATTTATCTTTGCTCTGGTGCTCCTCTCTGCAGGTACTTCGTACTTTTAAAAACAGAAGCAAACATGCTGTGTTAGCTACAGCAGATAAAGCAACTGTGTAAATATACAGTGACCACACTTAGGAGCCCCTTTGTTGGAACAGCCACTTTATGAGTGATTCCAGTGTTCCTCAGCAACCAGCCTTGGTGCAGTTCTGCTTTTCAGTTCTGCATATGGGCTCACCTTTTTCTTTCTGGCTCAGCTGGAGGAGAAAATGTCTCTGCCCTCTGATTTTTTTTTTCCTGCTTTCTCAGATAAAAAGATTTCTTTGGGATAACCTTATTGGTGATTGATATTTGTAGATCAGAATTGGATAAAAGGGAAGTGCCCATCTTTGTTGTGTTCTCCACTGAACCTGCTAATTCAGATGTGTGTGGGGATGGTCAACTGATTCCTCACTGCAGCTGTAGGCTCACGTGCTGGTGCCTCCCAGTTTAGTGGTTTTGCTTTCCAGACTTGCCTTTTTGGTACAGCAGTAAAGGTCTGGCAGAGAGAGGAGTCCGGGGTGGAGGCTCTGCTGTGAGGATTTGCATGAATGCAAGAAGCCTTTTACTGATATATCCTTTTCCTTGAATTAAAATCGATGTTCATGACATCAGGTAGCTTTCTTAAGTTATTAATCAGGGTGTGACCACAGGATTCCTGCAGCCTTGATGCTGTGCCTCTGTCCAGGTCAGCCAGTTGCTGGCGTAAATGGCAGCAGATCAATGTATCCCTCGCCTTGCCCTGCCCTGTGTCGAGAGGGACATTAAGAGGGAGCCCTGGTTTGGCTGTGTGTGAAGCAGAGTACCACCTTTATTGCCTGCTGGCTCCTGGGACCAAGCCCCAGTGGGCAGCACTCAGGGAAGCTGTTGGGGCAGCGGAGGCTTCTTGATGTTGGAGCTACTCAGAGTAGCTGGTCTTGCGTGGTGCTTTCGGCAGCCTGGTGCCCTTTCATCTCCTCCACAAGGAATGTGGAAGTGCACCACAGTCACACACATGATAATGTGTGGGTTACCCTTGTTTGCAAGAGCTGCAAATTTTTTGTTGTTCTTTCTCATATAAGTACTAGCAGATGTAACCAGCGGTCTCCATGAAAGATTGGCATGAGGAAGGGAGCCTTTGCATTTAAAACCCATCTAAATATATAAATTCAAATAAACATTTTAACAAGAGGCAGGCCATAAACAGTCTTGGGAGAGTGCTCTGTCCTTTAAAGACCGAGCTTTTTTATTTTCCCCAGATGCCAAAGACACAAAAGGAGAATTTCAGTGGTGGCTTGTGCAGCTGGTGTATATGACTGCTTCTCAAACAGGTTGTTTTGCATTTCCCCAGTGCCAGCCCTTTGGGGAAAACATTGTTCCATCACTTTCATTCTAGTTTAACGTTCTTTAGAGTTTAATGGTCTTGAAATAGGGAGCGAAAAAGAGTGAAGTCTTACTCAGTCGCAGAACTTTTTGTGAAACAGTCGTTACGAAGGATGTGATTCAGTTACCTGTAGGTAAGAGTGAGGGACCATTTATATACTTAAAGATATCTAGGGCATACAGAGGCTGACAGATGTAGCAACCTCTAGCAGACCTGAGCCTTTTGCAAAGGCCACTGTATCCTGTTGTGTCCCAAATGGCACTGGGCATCTGGGCTCTTGCGGACAAAACATTTTGGGAAGAGCTCTTGGGGCATCTTGGGGACCTGTGGGCAAGCCATTTTTTTAACCTTAATGATTTGCCCTGTAAGAAGAGATGATTTGTTTCATGCTTAGTTTTCCTCAAAAAAGAGTAGGGATGATACCGTAACGCATTAGAGTTGCTACCAGGATCGTTTATGTGGATCAGAAGCAAACCAGGCCTTTTCAGTTTCTTCTAGATTTATATACTCTTTGTCCTTCCAGGGAGGGGAAATTAGGTTTGATTTGATTGTTTAAAGTGGTTGGCAGGATTTGCACCTCGTTGCAAATCATAAAATAAATTCCCTTGTGGTTATGTTGCTTCTTCTTGCTTAAATGGTCTCTGCTGCCATTTAACCAATAAATTCCAGTAACAGCTGACATATTTGAGATAGAGGAGAAAAAAAACCCCTTAACATTGAGGGCTCCAACAGAGACTTTTACACATTGCTGTTTCATTTTGAGTATATCATCTTGATGCAATTGGAGATCATCCAGACTAGCATCATTAACCCTTTGGGTAGAAGGAAAGATGATTCAATTACCTGTGTCCTTTTCCTACATTTTCATCACATCACTAGTCTGTAAAATGTCCCTTACCTATGGTTTTGTCTGTGTAACAGACACAATAAAAGAGCTCTGGCTGAGTGGTGCTTCACAGTTTGGTGTGTGTATTTCACCCAGTAAATTCAACCTACTGGAATGAATAACTTCTGGGAGGATTCACTGAGATTTACTTAACCTTCTTTGTGTTTTAAATTGTTGTCTAGAAACATAAGTTTGTACTATGCTTCAAGTACTACGACCAGCTTTGTGAAAAGATAGTAACATCAGTTTCTGCTCCATTTGTTATATCCTGTCCTTCTGGAATCTGGGGAGCTGGGGGAGAGGAACAGATGGGGAGACCATCTCTTCTGCAGAAGCATGGGTGAAGGAACACTTCCCTCTGTGAGCGGCCACATTTCTTGGCCACTTCCTGAACAGGAACTGCCAGTCCCTGTCATACCTCCAGCGAGCAACCAGAGCCCTGAGTAAACACACTGGCTCCCTGTGTGCAAAGGTATGCAAGGAGGGGAGACCTGAGCTGAGCTGAATCAAACATCAGACCACCCCAGCCATGCGTTGCTTCCCTCATTCCTGTCCCCTCTTCCAGGAAACCAAGGTTGCCTCTGTTTATCCGCACCCTCATCACACAGTCAAAAAGCCCTGGGCTTTAGTTTCCACTTCAAAGGCAGTGTTGGCTGCTGTGTTGGAGATGGAGCCTGATAATTTTGGTTATGAGTGGCTGGTATGTTCCTCTGGCTGGAATTACCGCTGGCGGAGGCGCTCCGCAGGCAGCCTTGCCGGGTGAGGTCATCGGCGTGCAGCGAGGGCAGAGGGCTGGAAAAAAGGTTTCCTTGCAGTGCTCTGCCCTTGTGGTGAGACCACCTCTAAGAGATCCCGTGCCAGTCATTTCTGGGTTTCTCCGCAGATGCTCTTTGAAAAGGTGCCAGCTGCTGCCAACTGTGATGGTGGTTTTCGTGCTGTGTCTACGAGTAATTGAAATCAGGGAAACCTGTGGGATTTGGTTCTATAAGGAGAGAAAAGACGAAATGTCTATGTTGCATTACACTAAGCTCCACTGTAAAGCCGATAGTTTGTGTATATCTTTCAAGAGGAAGCATTTGGCCCAGTCTAACTGGTACATGCAACCATATTTTTAGATTTACAGCGAGGTAGCACTGGAAGAAACCGACAGCTTGGGATTTAGGTTTTGGGTGTTGTGTGCAGTGGCTTGTGCAATAGTACAGCTACTCAGAGGATCTCTCGAAGTGTAACTGTGCTTGCTCATTCAGTGGTTAGAGTACAGGAAGTTTGTGTCGGTGTGTGTGGTGTGTTTTTTTTAAAGGTTTTGGTAAAGTAATAGATAGGTCATAGGAAATGACGTGGCTTCTAGCTAATCCCTGGATTTATCCTCTGCTTTCTTCTAAAATGCAGCATTTACTTTAGAAAGCTGTTACGCAGCTCTATAAACCAAAGTGCAAATGTATGTCTTGTATGTTGGAATCAAACCCACTCCGTCTTATTTTGAACCTTTGAGAAAAATGATGTAGAGTTTTAATTACACTTTCCAGCCATGTAAATGGCAGAGTTAATTGTATACATCAGCATTGTCTGACCTAGTTCTGCTACCGTGCCTTTCATCTATGGATCTCCAAGTGCCTTGCAAAGAAAATTCCTTCATATTAGGAGGTGGGGAACCTGAGACACAGAGAAACAAAGCAAATATCCAGCCTGACAGTGACTGAACCCCAAGGGGAAGCAAGGGTTTCTGAATCACTGTGGACTACATAGTCCTTACCTTTTGTAGAAGTGCCCACCATTGCTGACTACTTGCCTACCCTTGCTCTACACGCTGTGTGACTGCATACCCATCCTTTCTAGAAGATTTGTCTTGCATTTCTTGTCCTAACTGAATGGATGTTGTATGTAATTTCCTTCTAAGCCTTTCAGATTCTGTTATAATTTTGTTCTGGAGATTGCTGTTGCAGGTAAGTTAGGTTTGTGTTTTCTGTTGGGTTTTATATTTCCTTTGATGCCTGTGACACCTCCCATTTTCTCTAGGGCTGGAAATAGGATAGTAGGGAAACAGAGAGTCATGTTGCATTTCATTTTTGGCCTCTTTTTCTCCAAAATTGGTTGGTGAAATACAGATCTGTGACATAGGTAAATAACCCCACATATGGTTAGCCAGGGCTTTGTCTAAGTGGAGGGTGGTTTTTACTGTTTTGCAATGTGTAAGCTGATCTTTTCTCTGAAATTGAAATCAAAAGGTAGCTTTCTGATAGGGATCAGTGGCAGTTGCACGTTGCTCTGAAATGTATGTTTTAGGCCTGATGAAAGATGTTTGCTTATCTGCTTCCAGAATCAGATGTTTCTGTTTATCTACAGAGCTGGAGTATCAACAATACAGACTTCCACTACTACACATCCCATCCCTTGCTCACTGGGGACAGCCTGTGAAGTCAGAGGTGCTCCAACACTCCTGACTTAATTTTTCCTTTGGCCTTCATTCTGACTTTGCTCATGTCAGTCCATGCCGAGTGTGGTTGTGCTAGGCAGTGTTTTTTACCAGGCTCTTTCCTACAGAAGCAAATAGAAAGCAAAGCTTTCTATTTGCTGTGTTCCAAGATTTTAGAATAAAGAAATTAAGTGGGAGAGACAACCGAGATTTTGAGGCTGAATGACGTTGCTTTCCTTCTGTTCATTGATAACCAGCTGTCACTTTGCAAAGCCCCAGTGCTGTGTTCCTAACAAGATCTTTCAAGTCAAGAGCAGGGGTGTGAATGCTGTCCCCTGGCCTATGGGACATGTTTCTCCTGTATTGATCTACTTGATGTAATTCACAGTGATACATCCTTCATGCTCTCGCTGTGTGAAGCACCCACAGTCAGTATTGATAGGCATGTTGGTGCTTGGGATGTGCATCTTCTATGGTCCCAGGGTGTTGCCTGTGCTTCCTCAAAAGCTGACACCAGAACAATTTATGGACTGATTGCTGTTGAGTTAAATGAACTATTAGCATTGTTTCAACTAACTTGCGTTTAAAACTGGTCAAAACAAGGGCTACTGCTTGCTGGCATAAGTAGCCTACAGGGATATTGACAGTACTGGTGTGCAGGATGTGTGTGTGTGAGCTGGCTGCCCTGTGTTCAGGATAGTGCTGGTATCTGCATTTCACTACCCTGGCTGTGCTGTGACAGCATCCCAGGAACCTCTGTGATTTATTAGGAAGTGTTCTCTTTGCTGGTAAGGAGACAATGTCAGTTGAGAAGCTTAAGGTTGGTTTTGCCTGCAAGGATGTGGAAGTTGCAGGCTTGGATGGCTGCTTTGTAAAACTGGCACATAGTGTAAGCTTGTACCATACCACGTTGTGAGTGGTGCTGTCCTTGCTTTTGCCAAGTTAATTTAGGCAGTTTAAGAAAATAAAGTAAGCTCAGCTGTTGCGTGCTACTTTGCGATAAGGCATCTTATGTGTGAGATGATTTTAGTTTGACAGATTCTTCAAGTTTGGGGCTGTGCCTTTTCCGCTTCTGTACAGAAAATGAAGTGAAGCAGCTAGTTCTCTGTGGCGGCAAATGGGTTTGGGTCATTCATTTTTTTTTGTATTTGACATACTTGGTTTCTTTTGGCCAAGAATAGAAGTAACTAAAGATAGAAGGTCTGAGTCTGAGAAGATTCCAACTCAGAAGATTCTGAGTCTGAGATATTTCAAAATGAACTAAGCAAGAAATTCTGCAGGTAGACAGTGATATACATTATCAGGCCTAAGGCACGGCCTAAAGGAAGGTGTATGAAACCTAGAAACCCTCAAGAGCCTGAAAGGTCAAAGCAGCCTCTTAAAATCAGCAGAACAGATTGCTGGAAGCTGAGGCAGAGCTGCCAGAAGTGCAGTAACATGCAAGTCGACTTAGCAGCTGATGAGCTCGTCTTCCTTATTGTGCAATTAAAACAGTTCTGATTTTTCAGTTTTGATTGTTTGGAAGGTCTGCCTCCCTCCCTGGGACGAGTTCAGCTGCAGATGTTAGTGAGATCACAGTAGCACTCTCAGTGCATTCACTGCTGGGGCGCTTGCTGGAGTCACCCTTGCTGAGCCCTGGTCAGGGAGCACAGCTTGGAGCACGCAGGGTCAGCCTTTATCTTCCCTGCGTGGCTGGCCAAAGACCAGGCTTTTAACACCAAACCTGCAGTCGGAGGCTTGCTCTCCGCAGATTTTTCTCTGCTTTCTCAGGGAATAAGGAGCAGAAAGTCCAGCTGCTGACGTCTTTCAGCTTCTGCTGAAGCAATTAGGGAGTGCTCGAGGCAGGGTTCAGCTCTCCCCTCGCCGGGCCTGGAAGGCCGTGTGAGGGAGGAAGCTCTGGGGTTGGAAGTGGTTTCATAATCTTCGGTGGGAAGGCAGAGCACGTCACTGCGGAGAAACGGCTCCGAAAGTCGCGCATCACAGCGCTGATACGGAGTAGTAAATACAAGTCTCCCTCCACTCTTGGCTGCTTTGTTGGCCAAGGAGCTGATATTGCTGGAATGTAGAGACTTGGTGGGTGTGTGAAACGTCTGGGATTTCTCCCCAGAGGGGGGCTTGCCTGTGGGGCTGAGCGGTGGCCGGAGTCCCTGGCTGTTGCTGAGGCTGTGCTGTGACAGCTCTCTCCTCTTCAGGAGGCTCTCTCTGGGCAGTGGTACCTGTTCCCTGGCACCTCAGCTTGCTGAGAAAGTCAAAAGCTGAATGAACAGTCAGCTGCTGTTAACACCCCAAACGCAGAGGGTCTGTTGTCCCCAACCAGACTGTCAACCACATAGGCATCATCTGTTGTCCAGGCTTTGTCTGATATTCAGTGGATAATGAAAAAACTCACCTTGCCTTCAGAAGGGGATGGATTGCAGCCATATATAGAAATGATCTGACTTCTTTTTTTATCCGCTTCAAATAAGAATTGGGGAAAAATGTTTCTTTTTGATTATGTATTGTTATGTATTTGGTTATGTTATATGGTCTTTTTTTAGTTGTGTGTTCCTTATCTAAGCTTTTTTCTTTGTAGTTTGGAGTCTCCAACATATATATATGTGTCGTCAGAGCTTACAGTCCAAACATTAACATCATGCTGCCTGCTGTCATTGCTTTTGTGATAGCACAAAAAGCTGCGGAATAACATGAATGAAAGTTAGTGAATCAAAGTAGTAAAGACAAGATACTACTCCTAAGAATGATTTGTGTCAGTTGTAAAAAAATAATTTTTCCCTCAGGCTGAAAAGGAGAAATAGATGTCAGAATTCAGGAAAAAAGTGCTTTTATTTAACAAAAATAAAGCTACTGTTTAAGTGTTAGTTTTAAATGGGAAGCAAAGCATGAAACCACAGGCAATTTGTGTGTGCACAGTGTTGCAAAAGACACAAAAGAGACTGCCAAGCACAGCAAACACGAGCTTGAGAGGCGAGTGTTCAGAAAGGGGGTCCAGAAATGCACAGCAAAATCTGAAAAGAATGCTGCGCTTTTCTCCTTGTTCTTCTTAAGCATGCACAGAGTGGATGTTAAACTCCCCTTGTGTGTATTTAAGGTCACTAACTCTCACCATTCTGGTTAGAAGCGGCAGCATTTGCTGGAACACATTCCAGATCCTGACTGGGTGTTGCTGAAATTTCCATGCTGATTTTCAAATAGTTGCTCATCCGCACAAATTAAGTTCTGTCGTTACTTGTCCTTTGACATTGTAGACATCAAACTTCAAAGGCTTTCTTGACTGCCAGATAAAATATTGGCATCCTCTAATTTCTAATAGTCGCTAAAATGAAAGTGTGTTAGAGGTTCTGAGCTGGAAGGAGTAAGTCTTGATGATGCTGAAATACAACTGGAATGAGAAATCTCATTTGCTCTTTGAGAATAATTTACAAATAATTTGAGTGGAGCAGGAAAGATGACTTGAGTTTTCTGTTTTCAGTATTGAAATAATTGGCTCGTAATTGAAAAAGGAGCTTGATTCTGCTGACACATTATTTGTTATGTAGCATTATAGAAACACATTGTTTTCACAGAAGGGGATTAAAACATCGAGAAAGAAACCATTTTCAATTCTGCTCCTTCTCACCATACAGTGTGGTTTTACTCTCTTAGGTTTCTGTGAATATGAGTTATGCACAAGTTATGAAGTGTAGTGTTGTAGAATGAGAGAACAAAAGACCTGCCATTGCGTTTGCCAGATCAGTGCTTTCAGTTTTTCAGTTTTCTTACCCTATTCAGAAATTTAAGGCTTATATTTGAATAGTGGCTGTAGAAAGTTGTCCTAGATTTCCTTCTTCCCGTAGTAGAGATATTGTTGTATGTTTTTGATGAAGTCTTGCCAACATCTGAGAAGATGTAATTTCTGATCAATCTCACTGGGTTTGCAAATTTACTCTTCTGTTTGCTAGAGATTTTGCTAGGAAAAAAACCCCAACATGGCAATGTTTTTATTTGACTGGGGGGGTTGTGCTTTTCTCAGCCTCTGCTTTTATCATTTCTGATGGGTGGTGGTAAACTCATCTCTAAATATTGTTTCAGTTAAACAGTAGTGAAAGAAGAGACTTGTAAAAACCAACAGGTTCACTTAGTAAGGTTTCGTATTCTGAGAATTGCAGAGCTTTGGTGAGAGCAGCAGGGTGACTGTGTCCCCTCAGCTGTGATTGCCATTAGCTTTGGGTCCCTCGTACATTATACAGCACCAATTAATACTAAAAAGCAAACAAAACAAAAACCCCCATGCAAAAAAACTTCTAAGAAAAACCTGTAATATTTCCATAGGGTATTTCTAAGAGTTTGTAAAGTACAGGCTTTAGCATGGAGTTAGTTTTGTCTCAGGCAAGCCAGTGAATCTGGGTTCTAGGGAGAGGGCAGGACTCCTGTTAACACTGGGAGAGATGACTTCTGCTGCTAAGTCCCATTTTAAATTCTGCTAAAAGCAACTTGGTGTCAGCACTTTGAGATCCTTATTAAATTCTTAGGTTTCATGTATGGTTTTAATGATATCCATAGAGCATTTTAGGGCCATTCAGAAGAAAAAGATGAAGGAAGGAAAAGAAAAGAAGGAAGAGATGCAGGAGTGTGTACTCCTTATTTTCCATGATGCGGTTGTATATGGCTGTACTAGATTTACTTTAGTATTTCCATAACTAAGAGGGACATCTTTGAGCCTCTTGAATTCTGTCTGTAGCCTGAATTCACACCTTTGATGCTTTCCTTTGTGGAGAGCATTAGACTTGGTTATAGGTCGTGACAGAAGTGTCCCCCTTTGATTAGTCACATAGAGCATCACCTGAATCATCTCCATCCTCAGCCTGGTTCAGTCTCAGCCTTCTTAAAGCTGTGCTGATGGTTCAGCTGCTGATTTCTGTCTCCAGATAATGCCAGTCCATATTAATGAATGTCATTAATTGATTAAAATGGTTCATGAGATGACTGAGATTTCAAGGAGTCCAAACTTCAAGTATAAGGGCAGACAAGCTGCTGATCATCTGTGTCTGACGGGGCTGGAGTGATTCCTGGGAATGGTCTGATAACTTGCATCCAAGTTTCCTGTAGAACTGTCATTTTGAAGGCATTTTAATTAGATGTTGTGGAGACCAATTGTGTAATGTGGATTATTAAGAGAAAAAGTCAATTCCATAAAACTTTGGTCACTGTGGGTTTTCTTTTTTTCCCTAGACCTTCAGCACCTGTGAACTGCAGATGCTCAGAGCAGGTTTGAATGCTGTTAAGAGGACCAATAGAGTCAAGGGTTGTATTCATCCTGCAGCAACCAGTGAATTGGATGAATTTTTGCATCTGTGTGTATGCCTTAAACATCTTTTGGCACCAAAAGTGTCATCTTCAGCTCTTCTCATCCAACATTTTTATAGTCTGCCACGGCTATTTATGCTTTTGTAAGGTTGATGGACAGTTCTCATAACGTGCCTTGTCAATAGCTCTGTTTAATTTGTCGTGGCAGTCTTGCAAGCCTGTGCTACTTCGTTCTCAGCAAGGACAATACAGTTGCCATTCTTTTTTGTCCTAGGATGGTTTTTTTTCCTGCTAGGAAAACTGAATGGGTGCAGCATTAGTCAGGGACCGTAGTTTTTAGCGCCTGAGAAGAAACATTGGGATTGTCTAGTCTGACGTCTTCAAAACCTCATCCAGCAAGTTTGGCATTGACTTGTAATTTGCAGCTCACAAGCTTTTCATTCTGTTCATGAACGTGTGAGGGAATAAATGACAAGTTTAGGGGTTGAATCTCAGTTCTTTACTCATGTGATGATGGTTGTTGCAGCCACTGGTTGCTTGTCTCAAAATGTGTCTGCAGTACCTGGGCTTCTAAATTAAGCGCACCAACAGTTTTCCTAATGACTTGCCCAAGGTGCTCTTAGTAACTGAAGGACAGAGTTATTTTTCCCTTTCTTCACTTTACTCTTATGTGAGTAAAACCTAGTGCAGCGACTGAAATAACTAATTTGAGTCTTCCTGATGAAG
Organism: Eulacestoma nigropectus; assembly: GCA_013397775.1. Taxonomy (NCBI): domain Eukaryota; kingdom Metazoa; phylum Chordata; class Aves; order Passeriformes; genus Eulacestoma; species Eulacestoma nigropectus. The sequence continues at coordinate 1,942,283 of VZTE01005256.1, read as the reverse complement.
CCTTTGTTCTTGAAAGTACCAGGACTTGTATTCATCCTGAAGACAGTTCTCTCTCTGCAATATTGTTGACTCTTGTGTGCATCTGCAGCTGTATATTTAGAGCCGGATGTAATGTTTCTAGAGACAATAATGTCCTTAATCTAGTGCTAGATTACTGCCAGGATTAGACGTGAGGGCTGTGTTTAAGAAGTGCTGTTAGAATTCAGTGTCATCTGCTGTGCATCTGCTGCCACTGAGGCACTGCTGCTGCATCGCTGCCTCTTGCAGGGGTTACAGCATCAGGCTGGAACATTGTGTTTCCAGCTCCGTGTCATAAACTCCCAAACGAACAATATACTGGAAAGAAATGGGAAAAAAATCATAAAAATATGAATAAATATAAAAGACTAGCGGGGCTGATGACTAGGTATGTCTTCCTTGTAAGCGGGCGTGTAGAGACAGTGAGCTTAGATGAGATAAAAAAGAAAATGGGAGACAAGACAAGAATTTCAGAGGTGTGGTTTGTCTGGCACTGGTGTTTTGTGGCTGAGCTCGTAATGCTCTGATATGCACTAGATACGCTCACAGGCAGTTGCACCTTTGAAAATAAGACGCTCCTTCTTCGTGCCTAATCCTTGCATCACAGGAATGGCTCCAAATGTACAGTAAAGCCTTTGATCTGTGCTTCGAGAGTGGTACTGGCAGAAAATTATTCGGATTGGCTGCGGAGGTGTTAGGATGTGGGTCAAACTGAAACTTCCTATCGGTACTTTGGATCTGAGTCTGACTTTTTTTTTTTTGGCTTTCCAAAGAACAAGATTTGAGGTTGAGGTTCTGAACTTAAATCTGAAGCAGAGAAGCATTTTCCTCAGTTGTTCTCTGAACTTTTGAGTTGGATTTAGTGATCCAAACTCTTGAAAACGTTGGAGTATTTGGAAATCATCTGCTATGCTGTTTACAGTGTTGAATTCGGTTTTGGTTTCTGTTTTACTCATTTCCAGTAAGACGTGGTAATTTGTTGCAAGAAAACAAGAACAGAATCTGATTTGATATTCAAAGATCGATATTTTAAAATTAGATATTTTTAAGAAACAGAAAGCATTTGGGTCTTTCTCAGCAGGATAGAGAGAAAGACAGGTTACTTTATTTTGCAAGCTTTGTATTTCCTTTCCAATAATAATACTTCCCTAAAATGACTTGATAACATCTGGTTGAAGCTTGCTCAGCACTTGGGCGTTTTTCAGAGGTTAAACATGGATGCTGTGCCTTATTTTAGGAGGCATTATATTTATTTGACCTGTTTCTTTGTCTCTGGGGAAATTAATAAACAAATCTCTATATAAAGCATTCTTCTGTAAAAGGTGTCTGGAAAGACGTAAGTAGGAAAATGACGCTAATTATTCTTGATCCTGAGCCCTTCATACTAATTCTGCTCAGGTTGATTTGCTGGTAAGCCAGATTTTTCAACCTAGTAGTGCCATGAGATTCTGTTAGTGCTGTAGTGACATGTAGCCAAGGCAATTCCTAGGTCAGTGTTAAGACTGTGCTGTGCAGCAGTGGTGTCATACAGTGACCTGGTGGCATTTGTGGATTTTAGTTACATAGAGGAGAGCAGGAACACTCACCCTTTTTTTCCGTTCCTGCTTTGAGTAAAGCTGATGCAACCAGTAGTGAGCAAAACTCAGGATGTGTGTTCAGGTGTAGAGTTCAAATACGTCTAATTTGGAAGCTTTTGTATTCTGAAACCAAAACGCCACTGAGGGGAAGCAGCTCATGTTTTTGTCAGTGTTTAGAGTCCACATCATAACACTCACTGGTGGTTGGAAGTCTGTGATGGATTGAATTCAGATTTGGCATTAAATGCTAATGTACTTCGATAGTATTGGCTTTCTGTTGGAAAATCTGTGGCCAGCTTAACTTTGGGCAAGCAGTTCACTAATGACCAATCAGATTTCCTTGGTGGAAATTTTTTAGGCTAATAGTAGTAACTGTTCATTGAGGTCAGAGCTCTGAACAAGTGCACTTTCCTCCCTGAATGGAAAACTCAGTCCACAATATTATGTTTGCATTATTTAAGGTTTTAGAGAAATGAGGTATTTTCTTTAGAGATATTAAATAAATTAATACAATAATCCTGATAGAAGACAAGGATGTTGCTGCAGAATTATGCACAGGAAAGCAGACCTGACAATGTAATTGAGTTTGAAAACCAAAACATAATTGCCAAGGGTGGGAGTGAAACTTGCAGCCATTGTGCTGACACAGCCTGAAAGTTCAGCTTGTCTAAAAGGCTGGAATTATTTTAAAACAGATTTTTGATATGAAACTGGAAGAGGGGCGGGGAGAAGTCAACCTAATCTAGTATGCAAAGATGCTGTTTTGAGAGGGTGTTTTTTCACTGAACTGTAACTCTCAAGTGTATCAGCCATCTCTGTGTTGATGGATTGTGTGCTACACAATTTTTCCTAGTAGCATTGTGGCTTCTTTATGATCTGGGAATATAAGAAAGGCCAAGTAGGCTGAGGAAATCCAGAAAGCTGATTCTTCCTGCAGCCTGGGAAGCACTTATATTGCTTTTCACCTTCAGATGTGCATCACTAGCTGCTGGCCGTGTAAATAACTGGGTTCTTCCAGAATTGCATCGCCCAGAGACAGCATCTGGATAGTCTGGTGTGTTGTGGGAACCCCTGGCTCGTCTGTCAAGCAGTAGCAGGGAGGGCAGGTACATCTGTTTCTTTGCCCACGCGTGAGCCCTGTGTCAGAGCATGCAGAGGAAACAAGTGAGTGTGTCTCGCTGAGGGTTGAATCATCCTCTTGGAACAGAAAATGCTGTTGGAGGACTAAGGTGACTTAGTTTTCCAAAACACACTGTGAGACAGAGGAGCAGTGCGTGATGCATTAGCTTCTGATAAACAGGGCTTCTCTGGGAGGCATCTCCTGAGAGCTGTGTGCAGCGGGATCCCTGGGGGAACTATTGCAATTCCTTGGAATTCTTCTCCAGCCTTTCGGGAGCCACCCAGATGAAAGGGTTTGCCAGTTTCGCAGTGCCTAATTGTAGGGCCGTTCTCTGTTCTGCTTTTCAAAGTGTGTCTGTGGAGATGATGATAAGGACACCTTTCTTGAAAAAGGAACTTGCTAGACCAATAAATGTTATGTTGAAACAAAAACTTTGCTAGTTGGATATGCCAGTTTCATACCACTTCGTTCTCCATGAGCACAAAGCCTTTGTGATTTTAGCTAAATATTTAATTTTTTTTTTTTTGTTAAACTAAAGGGTGAGTGTCACTTTCCTTTGTATAGTATCCTTTGCATTGTATCCTTTTGCATAGTAAGAGAACTTAAAAAGGTAATTTAGGTTCTAACTCGTGTTCTGTGTCCTCTCCATTATGCATTTCCCAATCAACTGACACTTTTCTCCAGTATTTACTCTGATATTTAACTGCAGTTGCCCTCTCCTTCTCCATTCCCTCATCATCTCCCTTCTGTGGAGGTATTGCACATGCTTCAGTCAGCTCTATTTAAATAGCAGCACTCCCTCCCAGTACAAACATCCAGTCAAACGTTAAACACTGGGGGAGACCAGCAGTGGAGGAGGTGCTGCGTGGTTCCAGGCTCTGCAGGAGAGTTCCTGCTGGAGGGAAGGAAAGGGCACTTTCCGTTCGTGTCTTTCTGTGCTGCTGAGAGACACAGAATCAGGAGGAGATCACTGCTGCAGGCATGAGAGATGAATCTCACGTAAAATTAAGTAGACCTGTCCAAGTTATTGCAGAAGGTAAGGCAGGTCAGACAAAGCACTGTCACTTTAAGCACGTTTTCCCACCTCCTCCTGTAGCAGAAGGTGATTCCAAATGGCTCTGACTCATCCCCAGGAGGTGCCTGTTGTTTTTTTTTCCTAAGAGTTTAATGAGACTGTCATTAGCAGGATATCTATAGCTTTTTTGGAAGTCTCTGCTACGTGTCCTTTCTCTTCTCTATGTGCAGCACAGACCTATGTTAATATTTTTCCTGGGAACTCAAGACTGCTCATATTTTCTCCAAAAACAATGAGATTAGAGCATTCCTTATTGGGAATTCAGAAGCTTAGTTGGGTTACTGCACTCCCTGTTCTGTAGTTGTTCATCAGATGGAGATTGGATGTGGTGTCCTGGGAACTTCAGGGTTAAAGGTGCATTAAATAGAAAAGGAAAAAATTGTAAATGTAAATTGTTTGACTATTACGGTGTCTGAGGGATTCACTGCTCTACAGGTAAAAGGCGTGGACGTGATAAGTAATGTTGGAGAATGCTTCTTGAAATGAAAAATGGAACTTAATGTATATTGTGTTTATGCTACGTTTAGTTTCGCAATTATTTAATTTCTTGTAAATAAATTGTAGTAAGAAATGAGCTGGTATGAGCATTGAGGAGGTGGTGAGAACTGTCAGTATTGCAGTCCATGATTCAGTTCTGTATTTCTAATGGGACATGAGATCCTGGATAGCTCAGCTTCTTACAAATTCAGTAATTTAAACTTGGAAGGCCTTTCAGGTTTGACTTCATATTCATGGGTGATAGAGGTGAATGTGTTGCTTCCCTCACAGCTGCCTTCAGCCTCTTTACTTTGTAAAACCCGAAAATTTTCCATGAGAGGAGCAGATCCTTGCACAGCGGCTATGACCCTACTGATAACAAATGTGGTTTCCTTCTTCACCTCTTGTTGACCTAACAGAGCTAGTGAACAGCAGGCCTTTGGGGATCTGTAAACCAGAAGTAAAAACCACTGCAAGTGCAAGGATGATCTGCAGTAGGAACATGCTTTTGCCAGTACCTAAACCAGTTCTGAAAAATTCAGCTGCACAGAGGTCTCCTGTTCACAGTACACAGCAGTTTCCAGTTATTCAACAGACTGATTATCCAGGTGCCACCTTTGTATTTGAAACCAGCTGCTGACCTTTCATTCCCAGCTCTCAGGGCTGCCCCTGGTTAAAGTAGTCATTAAAGGATGGCATTTTAATCTAGCATACATTGTGTCTGCTTGGTCTGAAATCCTTACACGCAACCCTCTCTCCTCTCTCTGATTTAGCAGCACTCGATGCATTTCGTGGAGTGTGACACAGCTGATTTGTTGAAAGAGAATTGATAATAGAGCCTTGAACAAGGATGCGGTTTTGTTTTCTGTTAAATCATCGTTGCTATAGTGACCTAAGATCTGTTTAGCACTCAGTATTTCATATTCTGGGCAAAAGTTAGGGATTTTTCAATATGCCTCTAACAACTGCTTTACAGAAGTAGATGTGTATATAGTCTTTCTGCAAGAAGTCCCTGGTTCTCTTTTTGCTGCTCCTGCTGGATTTTGGCTGGTGGTGTCCCTTCCTTGCTGAAGTAATTTCAAGGAAGTTGGATAAATAATACACCCATCTTGTCAAGGTTGTGGAGTATTTCTTCCCAAAGGAGAGTTTAATGGACTGCAGTGATAAATGCAAAAATACAGAGAACATGAATTCTGCTAAGGAGTGGTCGTTCTTGTGAATCGGTGACCCAGTTTTGGAGGAGGAGGAGGATGTTTTTGAAGCTGATTCACATGGTTGGAGTCAGGAAGTCTGAGTTCTTCTCCCACATCTCTCAGGCTTCTCATGTTCCCTCAGGTATGATCAAGAGCGTGGTGCTGCTACAAGCTTAACTGAGATTTTCTTCTTCTCAGTTGGACAGTGGGAGATAGTTATTCTGCTCTTTGAGATTTTATGTTCATTGGGAGGTGTAGAAGTCTGCAGTGCATGCTTGGAGAGTTGCTGCTCCAAGCAAAGATGCTCCACCTGGCAGGGGAGTCAGGCCAGTGTCTATGAAAGTCTCACTGTGTCTGGCACGCTGTGTCAAACACAGCTCCTCCCTTCCCACTCCTGATTTCTGGCCTGAGACCAATTCCTGCCCCTTGGCAATGATCTGGCAGATTTGGCCACTAGCTCAGTCAGCCTCCAGCTCTGCAGTGGGGCAGGTGCACCTGGCAGCACGTCCTCATCCCTGTTAGCAGAGGTCTGAAAGCAGGAGACAAGGTTTCTGATAAGCTTGACCTTAGAGCTCTTTGGGCACCAGCATTGCAAGCAATTTAACATTCAGTGCTACTGGAAGTCTCAGGGGAGTTCTCTTTGTCATGTTAAGCTGGCCAGAGAGAAAGAGTTGATTTCTTACAGGCTGCTTAGAGAGGGTCATCTTGATAATGGGCATCTTTGGAAAGTCTTCAAGATATGTGTCTCATTTAACTCCCAGAAATTCAAATAAGCAAACCTTCAGAAGTGCTCCTTCACCTGGGTTTGACAGTAAAAGAGAAGAATGTCCTTGTTAAAAAAAAAAAATATATGAATTTCAGCTAAATAATACTTTTTTCCTGCTTATTTGACTCTCCTGTTGTGGTACATATTCCATTATATGACCTTATTTTCCCTTTTTCTTAATAATGAACTTCTGTTCTGTGCTTTTAACTTAATTCAGATCTGAATTAATTTCAAGTTCTTCCCACTGCTGGTGTCTGCCACACAGGTTTTACATATTTGAAGCTCATATGTCCTGATGTTGAGACCAGTTTTTTCTTGTCAGCTCTTTGATGGACAGTTTTGGCCTGTCCCTTTGCTAAAGCTCTGCAGAACTGATATTTCAGCCCCACTGCAGATTGGAAGGTTTTTTTCTGCACAGTGTGGGGTAAGCTGTTTCTTACTGGCAGCTCTTATATTTTTATCAGTTTTGTAAGGTTAATTAATGCAACAGCCTCCAGTCTTGGTTGTCTTAAATATTTAGAGGAAAGAAAGAGATGTATGCACATTTTTGCTGCTGAGCTAGGTTTGGTTGAACTTCTGTTGGATTTCTGAGTTAAGATTCCCAGCTGGTATAAATCAGTGAAATTCCACTGATTTATTTTGGATGAGCAGCTCTGTGGAGGATCTGGTCTTCCTCAATTAAATCTTGTCACTTACTGAACCTGAGCTGCTTTGCACTGAGCGTATGACAGTTGATGCTGTATTTTTTTCTAGAAAATGTGGGATATATTTCTTCTATCTTTTACCTCTTCATAGCTGTAAAGAAAGACAGGTGTGTGTGTGTACATTTATACACACACAGACATGCATGGATGTTTATAAACACAGTCACCCACACACAGAGGACTGTGCTGGAAAACCCTCTCCCTCTTTTTCTTATCATCACTACTGAACTAACACACCCTAGACTTTGACTGACATGGAACCGCATTGAAGATTTGGGTCACAGTGTCCAAATTTGTTTCCGTGTACCAAAAAATTTCAAACCCAACCAACCAAAACCCCTCCGAACATTGATACCCAGCTTTGAGATACTGAGGAACAATGCAGCTCCAAGCAGAAATAATTAGATTTGCATTATGGGGAGACCCCATGGCTCCTTAGATTGAGTACTCATTTCACTACACAGAGCAGGTGAAATCTTTCCCTGTGGCCCAACACGTGAAACCACCCACTTACCTGGAGAACTGGGGAGGGAATGGTGGTGAGGGGCAGGCCAGGAGTCTGGAAAGTCTGATGGATTAGATGAGAATGTTGTTCCAAGAAAGCTCAGAAATCTTTGTGTAGTTTTGGGGCAGAGTTGGGTGTCTCCTTGCTGTTAGTCTTTTTGTCTGTTTTGTTATCAGGTTAATCTCTGTGAGATTAACATTGACTCTCTCAAGTCATTATGACAAGTGAGCGTGGCAGTAAATTCTTCCATGTCAAGAAAAAGACAAATTGTACTGTACTGCATATTGTGGCATAGTACTACTAGTTGCTGGACTTGATAAATGTCTTCTGATAGGTTCTGTAGTTAAGGAACAAAGATGTTAATTGCCCTTATCTGAAATAGCTGTATTTGCAGGGACGTTCTCTGGAGCCATGCATGTCTTCTATCAGAGATTTATTTCAAATCAGCCATTGTTTTCAGCAGTTTCAGAGTCCATTACTCTTCAGTATCAACTGAATAGTCTCCACCCCCATCAAAGTTTTGAGAGCAATCGGCTCTTCCTACGTGTTATTCAGCAGGTCTGAATCTTATTTGGGTATGGAAAACTTCTGTGTAATACAGCATGCTCATCATCCTGGGCTACAGCAGGACATGGCTCATTCATGAGAGCAGCCAAGAGAGAAATAAGCACCTGACAGCAGAAGAGAAAGGGTCTGGAATAGCCCAGTTTCCCCCCACCATCTGGAGTATTTAATTGGGAAAATCATTCTTTGTTGTTGTTGTGTTGGTGGGAGTTGTCAGTCTAAGTATGTTTTAATGCAAATAACCATCTCTATTCGTAGAATTCATCTTTTCTAGATGCTTTCTTTGGAAAATATGCAGCTGAAGTTTTAGTGCATTATTATATGAGTAAGTGCATACAAGCCTCATATTAACAGTGGACGTCATGTTTATTCTTTCCCTTTTAGAATTTCCCATGGAAACAAGTGGGCAGATTTTTGCATTATTGAGTAGTTTGCTGCTGCCGACTTTTCCCAGAAACACAAGCGAAAACCAAGCTTACGCAGGAGCCTATATGTTCTTCAGTTTTGGGACCACTGGATTCCCCTAAGATTTGATTTGTAGTAGGTTTTGGTGTGTGCCTATTCTGGTGCAAAGTTTCAGAGCTGTATGATTAATAAATCTTTACGGAACTGAAAAAAGACCAAGTTCTCACTGAGGTTAAAACATACCTGATTTCCCAGCAGAGAAGTTGCATGTTTCGTTAGGGGGCTAAAGGCTAATGTGAAGAGAAGAATGTGGGGTTTTTGTTTGTTGTAATAAATTGCATTTTAGTTTATGAATCTCTCACAGTTTTTTAGAACATGTTCAACAGCAAACAGCCAGAAGTTCAAACTGTGACTGTAAATCTGTAAGCTGACATAGGTAGATTCTCTGGCCAAAATTTCCTAAGTCAGGATTAATTTTGTACAGTGAGGGAGAAAAGTCCATTATCTTGCTTCGTTTCATAGATTTCAGACTTCGCCAGGAAATATAAATCTCCTTTCAAAAATGACAACTATAAAATTAAGAGTTACTATTTTCTTAAATAAAGGCATTTTCAACTGAACTTGACATATTGCTGCTCAAGATGCTGTGGCTTTAGACTGTCTGATACCAGTAATTAAACTGAAGTATTCAGGTCCTCAGCTGCCCCTTCCCCGTGATATGCTGCCCCTAATTTATGTTAACGTACTATTTTCTGTTTCATGTTAGAAATGGGGCTGAAGGAGCTCAAAAGTAGTCTGGCAAAAGCTGGATGGGTTCCCTGATCTGCCTGATGCCACAGCCAGACAAATACTTGTATGGGCAGAGACAAAGTGGGTGGATGGAGGTGGGAATGCTGCTTAAGACTAGTATTGATGCCAGATGCTTCGTGGTGACCCACTGAGGATCTGTCTCATTTTAGGTATTTTCAAATCTCTGAATCCACATTTCTGGCCTTGCGTGTTGCTCTAATTTGACTTTCCCATGGAGAGACCTGGGGGTGAGGATGCAGCTTCTGGGGGGTGGGTGCAAGCAAGACCAGCTGCAACATGAGAACGTGCAGCACTTGCACTGCTTATTTATCAGCCACAATGATTCACCGTGATTGACGTTCACATACCTGACTGTCAAAATAACCTGTGTTTTAAGAGGAACCAGTGACTCGGGCTGTGGTTTTACCTCAGGCCATTTCCTGATAAATGGCTGAACTGTGCTTGGTCTTGAGAAAACACTGCTGAGGAACGAGGCTCTGTCCTCGCATCTGTGTGTGGAGAGATTAGGGAAAGGACACCTTTCTGTGGGGCTGACCTGCCCCTCGTGAGTGCTGTGGTCTCTGTGAGGAGCACCACAGCTCTGTGAGCTCCAGGAATACTCAGGTCTGGCGACAGCTCTGTTTTCGTGCTTCTTCAGAGCATTTCTGCCCAGCCCTGATGTTGTACCAGGGTCTTCAGTGTTGGGCAGCACAATTTTAAGGAGCTCTATACGGTGATAAATCACTTTGCTTTAGACTCTCTCAGTTGTGAAACAGAGGTGAAGCTGCCTGTAACTAGTGTTTTCAGAACTGAAAATATTTCACTTCTTAGAACATGATATTTTCAGTGAAAGCAGAAGCAGTGCATATGATGATGCTTACATGGGTTGAAGTATATTTAGGCTACTCATTTTTTGAGTAAGATAGCAAACAACTGAATGTGTGTAGTATGGCTAGATAGAAGGTATGGACATGGGATCATATGAATGCTACCTAAAATACCTCATTGGCATAAGGCTTTCATTTGGAGTGATTGCCCATCTGCTTAATTCCGTCTTACGGTTTGGGTAGTCTTCCCATCCTTGGAAAACTGCAGAATGCTGTTCCTCCATTCTCCCTAAGGAAAAGGACTGTCCTGAGAGAAGAGGTGTATGCCTGGGATGAAATCACTTGTGTATGGCTGCAGAGCTGTGGTTGAACTGGATCAGTTGTCTTTAATGCTGTTTAAATGGATGATTTAAGGTGTAGGAGAAGCTTCTCTTGGGAACAGATTCTCTGAGAATTCCTCAAATCCTCTTTGAAGTTAATGGAGGGTATTAAGGGCAGTCAGCACCTTCTTAAAAGAGAAATTTAAATTGCTTTGATTCGTTTCATTTTGTATTTGCATTAACTGGTTCTGGATTTCTCCCTTGTCCAGTCTTTCAGAGCATGTTTTTGATAACTTTGCCCCCTGAGCATACTAGATTTTACGTTGGCTGTTTTGATATTTTTCCCGAGTGTTGTAATGCTGATTACCGAAGGATCCTGGGCCTTTGGCTTCCTGTGAGAACAAGATAATTACTCTCCAGTAGGCAATGCGTGACGTACAGTATCAGGATTAAGCCACTGGGATTCCAGTCACTAGTGTAGAACAATATTGTGGGTAAATGAATAAGCAGAAGTTTATCATACTTCCTGCATAACAAGGTTTTCGTTAAAGAGACAGTGAAAATTGTTTTCACCCAGGGCTGGTGCAAAATGAACGCTGCCGCAACAACCGTTAGGGAAAAAGATATTGAGGTTGAGTTCTGTGGCTCGCTGGGTTTTTCTTGCTGAAAAGACAGCTGAATTCTTGCAGCAGCAAAGGTGGATGACAGGGCTGTCACTGCATTTTTGGCGGATGACGTTTATGGGCTTAGAAACATGTATGAAGCATCTAACTTCAAAGTGCGGTTTTCAGATGCACCACCTACTTAACTTATGGAAGAACGTTGTACCAATTAGAAGTAGAGATGTTCCAAATGCAATTTGCTTATTTCACACTCGCCCCCAGGAATCCTGTGTTGTGATTTTAGGAGTTGGCCCTGTTTGACCCTGAAATAGATGTGGTTTCTCCCTTGCCTTCGTTATTTCAAGGCTGTCAGTTAAAAATAACTTATGTATTGGGCACAGTGGGAGTAAGTTTGAGAAGTTAAAGTTATATGTAAATCAGTAATAGTGAGAAAATAATTCATAAATGTAATGAGCTCCATTCTCTGGTAAGACATGGTCAAGTCTGTGGATTATCCATGAGGTGGGATTAATTATTTTTGTATGAAAATAGTTTCTCTGCCACAGCAATACTGATCAGTTCACTTACGCTGTAGCACAGCAAAGTAAATGATGTCTTTAAGGACCTCTGTTAAATATTCAATTACTGTAAAAATTACTTGCATAAAATACAGTGTATGTACACATACTCAGTAGATACACAGCCATAGCACTGTGTATTTACTTAGTTCAGGGCATAATTTCGTGTGTGCTTGCACAGATACATTTATATTTCAGCTTATCTCAGGGATAATTGTACGTCTCTAATGCCTCAGAATTACGGGGATACTAACAAGGAGTTTCATGTTTAAGTTTTTTTTCCTGCACCTACCAGTTTATGTTGTACATTTAGTTGCAAAATGCAGTTAGTTATTTATGTTTTAGTTGTGACTTTTATTTTAAACTGGACATCAGCACTCTTAAGCAGGAAACCAGTGCTTACCTATAGGCTGACATGAGTACGTTGGTTGCTTTGCTTTTGCTTAAGTTTGAAACTTGAGGGCTGTATCTCTGGAGCCCTGAGAACCACTGTCAAATGAAGGAGTCTGGATCCTGGTGATGTAGTTTATCAGAATTGCAGCTGGGGAAAAGAACAAGGATGTGTGGAATAAAGCAACCTTGCTATAGGACAGTGCTGATCTGTCTGTGTGATTGAGATGCTTCTTCATGCATTGAGAGCATGTTCTTGGCCAAACCCCTTCATAGCTCAACTCAACCTGGAATTAGGTTCCATTGATTTTTGGGTCCAGGACAGTTTGACATTTGTATGTTTCAGGCACCTTGGTTTGGTCTGATTTTGTTCTCCACTTTTGAAGGAGTGGAGGAAGGTGGATGGTTCTCTCTGTTGAATGACCTGGGTAGGAATTTTGCTTTCCAATTAGATTTTGCAGATATTTTCAACACCAAGGCTAATTCAGGTAGTGCTGTTCTTACTTTGAAATTGTGAAACTTCTGATGGCTAAGTAAACATTTTTTTCCCTTCTCCTTTGTTTTCTTGCAGCCAACTGGGTACATGGAAAACTCAATTTCCTACAGTGCTATTGAAGATGTTCAACTGCTCTCCTGGGAGAATGCCCCTAAGTACTGTTTACAGCTCACAATCCCGGGGGGTACTGTCCTACTGCAGGTACAGTAAACATAAAAGTACAACTTTCTTTCTCTCTTACTGTGAATCAACTTCTTTCTGTTTCCTGTGCATGAAATCTTAATTAGATGGGCTCAGAAAAGGCAGAGAAAGAGAACTTGGTGCTGTCAGATTATCTAACCACCAGAAAATTTGCTCAGGATGATAGCTTTGAAACTCTTTGTATTGTTTAACAGTCCAAATGGAAATTTTGGGCTATGGTGATTAAATCTTCTTGCTGATTTTGTGCAGAAAAGTAGTGCTCTGTGTAAAGGCACATTGATATGGGCCTGGAACGACTGTATTTTTACATATAGTCCTATTCCTGCACGAAAAAAGTTTAAATTTCATCCTTCAATTCACATAGGAAACCCAGAACTTGCAGTGGAACTGACAGATTCCTACTTTTAAAAGATACTCAATCATCACGGAAATATTTCAGTATATTTGTATGGATATCTATACTGGTTCTCTAAGTGTTGTTTTCAAACAGAAGACACCGTGTTTACATTATTCCAGATTTCTTCATCCACTTGTGAGGCTTTATAGGCCCCCGTAGGTCATTGCAAGTTTTAATGACAGAGAAGCACTCCACAGCACTGGGCTTTGGAAATACTGTGGAATAAGTAGGAAAAGCAACTGAAAACCCGGCTGCATGGCCCCCAAAGAGCTTTGAAAGGTCATAACTTAAAAATACAGAATTGACTTTGACTTAACTCTTGCACGGTTCTCTCTCATGTTTCTCAATGTTGTTTTGAAGATAGTTCATCTGTTACCCTTTGGGATTTTACTTTTTCAGTTGATTATACAGCCATGAGTATTGTGTTATATGTGTTTCATCCAGGTAGGTCTGTAAGGGGAAGGCAGGAAGACAAGCCCTGATTTCCCAACAGCTAGATTAGGGTCCTCATTATTGTTGAAATCTTCCTTGCCTAATGCATTAATGGAATTCATTAGACAGAAAGTTGTCTAAATTTCTTGAGTTGGATGATTTTCTCGTAATAATTTTGATTCTGCTTTTTCCATAAATTTCCCTAGTGGTGCTAGCATTTATGTTTATATCTGTTTCAACAGATGGAATAGTTACACCTGCCTTTCCAAATTCTGTTTCCAAGTCTTTTTTCTGTAGTTTATGGCAGCTGCCTTTTTGGGTCTGCTTAATGAGAAACAAGATAAAGCTTGAACCCACAGCTTCCTGCTGAGTGGAAAGGAAATTGATAGGGTAGCCAAGCTGTAATCTGGAGCAGCCTGACATTTGTTTCTTTAAAAAAAAAAAAAGGGAAAAGAAAAAAACCAGCAAACACATAAATAATTAAGTTCGTGAAAAAGTAACATCTTAACATGGATACTTTGCTATTTTCTTCAAAAAGGTTGGTGTTCTTATGTAACCTCATAGGAACTCATAAAGAAGTGAAGTGAGCTGGACTTCTCTTCTGTTTATTGCTGCCTGGCTGAGCACTCTGGATCAGATTACATTATAACTATGGGAATTTTAACATAATTCAAAATACAAACTTTAAAAAATATTTTTAATATGACTTGATCCTTGGTAGTATCTTGATTCATCAGATGTGGTCAGATTGGAGGCAGTATAAAATTAGATTTCCTTTACACAGTTGTAATGTGTATTCACAAATCCAAAACAGTTCTCAAAGTTATGTTTAGTCTGCTGAAGAAATCAAGTTGAAAAACCTGGATTTATGACGTAGTTGAGTTCAGCAGAAATTCTCTAGTATATGTAACAAAGACTAAAGGTATCCAAAAGACACTTTCACTGAGGAGCTGAGAAAGTAGCCCTTGCATAGTTCAGTTATTTTCAGATTTCCAAGAGACTTCAATGCATCTCTGAGAAATTGTGACTTCCAGTTTTTTATGAAGTCATTCAGTCCTGCTAATCTGAGCAGCAGCATGCTCTGATGTAATGTCCAGCTCTAGCATCAGGAAGTGTATGATAGTGGAACAAGTCAAACCAGTCCAAAACATGTTCCCAGTACTGTTTATTCTGAAGTGCACTTTTGGTGAAATCTGTATTTTTATTTTTTTCCCAAAGCCTTTAAATGAAGTGTGTGTATATATATATATGTATATATATGTATGTTAAAATGTTTAAATGAACACTTTTGACTACCCCCCAATTTATTTCATTTTTCTGATTAATATAAATTTTATTTTTGAGCTATGTGTTTGCACATGCTGCATGGTAAATTCTGTAATACCATGGGATATTACTGACATGATTTGACATAAAATGAAGCAGTTTAGTACTTTTGAATCACAGGCTTTCCCAATTTTTCATTTTTGAGAAAAATTTAAGATTCTAATTTCTGCTTCACTGAAGGCAGCGTGGATTTATGAAAGGCTGGTCCTGCTGACTAAGCTGACCTCCTCCTGTGACAAGGTGACCTGCTTAGTGGCTGAGGGAAAGGCTATGGAGGTTTAGATTGGCTATTAGGAAAGAATTCTTCACCAGAAGTGTTCTCAGGGCACAGGCTGAGCAGGGAAGTGATTGAGTCACCATCCCTGGAGGTGTTTAAAAGATGCAGATGTGGCACTTGGGGACATGGCTTAGTGATGAGCTTGGCAGTGCTGGGTTAGACGTTGGATTTGATCTTAGAGGTATTTTCTAACCTAAACAATTCTGTGCAAAATGCCACAGGAGAGCCCCAGTCCATGTTCAAATTTTCATCCCCTCTGTCTGCTGTCACCAGGGTCTATTTCTGGCTTATTAGTGCACAGTAATGAGTCAGAGAGGGAAGAGTGCCATTACCTTTCCTTACATCATCCTGAAGCCCTCCCATGGCAATACTGACCCATCCCAACCTATTTTAACACATGAAATCTGACAGGCAGCACCGGAGGTGATGCAGCTCCTCGTAGGAAATCGGATCACGATAACAGGATGTGTCTACCTGGGTTTCAGAGGAAGACCTGGTTCTCAGGCAACAGACAGCTTAATCCAGGCTGGGTTCACATTTAAAAGTCATTTTCATGCGTGGAGTTCTTCCCACTCAGTGTTTGTTGAATAATGCCTGGCATTTGGGGATTCCCATTGTCTCATGTGGGAGTCACGGACAGTCAGGTTTCTGAGGATCTGTCAGTTTTCCAGACATGCTTAGGGCTCGTGTTTTCTTTCCTCCTGCCAAATGATGTGATCCCTGGTCCTTTCCACGAGCAGCATCCAAAATATCAGATTTTTTTTCTTTCCCGCAGTTGGGATAGCAGGTGTGAAAGAAGGTGTTGCTGAAGCTGGCTCATAGGCCACAAGCTCTTCAGGCCAGGAAACAGGAGCTAAATTTAGCTTTTGATGAAGTGTGAGCTCTTTAGTACCAGGAATAGCTGGGCCTCCTTGAGCTGGGCTGGACTTCTGCTCTTCTGCTTTCCCTTTGTAAAGCACAAGGTGTGATTATGGTATTGTGTGGATGATTATGAGGAGGATGCTACCCTTGATAGTGAAATAACTGGAAGAACCTTTTGAAAGAGATTGAAAAAAACCTTACAGTATAATTTCATGAGCTGCTGAGCACCAAATGTAGGAAGAGTCCCAGGAAAAAGGCTTTGCTATTTCAGTCATGACAGTACTGCCTTGCTTTCCTGTGGTGTCCTTTCTTTTAGCCTTAAAGCCACCACTTCCATCCCTATCGTTCGTGTTGTTTTATTCATTTCTTGGCAATCGAGTGTAGTCAGAAGGAAAAACAAACAGAGCAGGAAGCCTTGACAAGCACAACAGTCACACGTTCAGCTCGGTGCTTGAACACGCTGTTGGTGCCAGGGAGTCCCCATGGTAAGTGTTTCCACTGGGTTTTTAGTAACACTTTATTTTAGTCTCCTTGGAGAACCTGGCCTTTGTTTGAAGTGCAAGTCCAGCCAGTGCTGCTGGTGTGGAGAGGTCATGCAAGGACCACAATCCAGCAGAGGCGGGGAACATTTTAAGGAGGAAAGTGGCATTTCTAGCAATTCCCAGCAACTCTGTACCCTGGGTTAAGCCAAAAGAGTGGCAGGTGTCCCTTGCAGGTCTGCCCAAGTCCTGGAGCTGCAATGCTGGGGTTTGCATCAGCAATGTGAAGATTTTGTACAGCTGTGTGTGTGCCATGGGGCTTGGCTTCCTGCAGCCCTGGGACATTACACTGTTCCCGTGGCTGATGATAAATGGGGGCAGAGAAGCCTGCACTGTTTTTTGAGTCCCAGTAATGAATATCAGCTGGGAAAAAAGCACAACAAAACCCCCATCCTGCTGACCAGAGAGCAAGCGAGGGAGAGAGAAATCACAGAATAAACTCACGAAGAATCAAATCCAGAATCTGGGTCATCAAATCCCACTTATTGCCACATCTTTTCACATGGCAAAATCCCCTAGAAGAGTATGTATGAAGGACACTGTTGCAAGGAAAAACTTGGGAACAGTTTGCTACATGGACAAGCATGTTCTTGTATTCCTCTGAATAACACACACGCCAGTAGCAAGGGATGCCGTGGTGGTTAATTTACTGTTAAAGGAATGGCAAAGGTCTTCACCATCATTTTTAGAGTGCTTGGTTTCTTGCAGAGTTTCAGGTCTTCTGTTTCTCACTAACACACAGGTTCCTATTTAGTCTTCTCCTTGCTTGGGTACAAATTATTGCAGGGGCTGTAACGCTGGTGTGAAGCAAGTGTTCAGTTTCCTATTTTTGTGAGCAAAAAGAAAAATCTGCCTTTAAAACATTGACTGCTTTTTAATAATAAACTTGTATTCCTACTCATTGACTAAGAAATGAAGTAGTTGGGGTGCAGAGCAAATACTTCCTTTTCAGCAGAAGTGTAAACTTACTCATGTTGACCAAAGCTTTACATATGCAGGCATTTAATCTCTTGCAGTTTTTCTCCTGTGAGCAGTCTTTTTAAAGCAGGTGAGTTTAATCCTATGAGTAAAGTTTGTAGTACAGCTGATCCCAGGTGGCTTTTCCTCTCTGACTGAACCTTTACACCCCAAAAATGAGAATATAAAATCCTTCAGAACACAGTTCCAGGATCAGTTAATCTTAAAAAAAATACTGCCAACAGTAGATGTTCTTAAAGTAGATAGTCTTCTTCCTCATTGGAATAATAAATAAGTAAGAAAACTTTCCCTGTGCGGTCAAAATGCCCAGTGAAAGCCTGGTTTAAAGTCTTTTCTGTCTCATTTTCTCCTTTTTATTGTACCCTAGAGCTGAACAAATATAGCAAACTATGCCTTTAGCTGGAGGAAAAAACTGTAGGTGGCAGTTCCCAGAAAGTGATGACTTCAGTGCAGAAAGCCTGGGTTCCATCAATGCACATCAGATAAAACTGTAAATGTCTATGTGCAGCCCCATAAATGAATTGTAGTTCCCTCCACTGCTTTACATTTCGGTGCTCGTTGCATAAACTTCAGAAATGTTATTCACAGTAACCCGAATGCTCGAGTAAGTCAGTGCCTGCAGAGTTGGCTGGGCAGCTGAGCACCTGCAAGAGCTTGGTGGCTCTTCTGTTGTCCTGGCATGCTATGAACTCACTGTTCCTTCGTTAAGAAAGAAATGCTCCCTGTAGTCTCTTCTTAGTGTAAGCCTGAAAATGAGGAGGGAGGACCAAGGGATGCTGTGCAAGAGTGAGATCTTTGTTTTCCTTTGTGAAAGATCCAGGGTTTCCTGCATATTGCTGTGGTTTTGCTGGAGTCAGGTGGCCAGAAGGGTGCACGAGGAAGATTAGTCCCTGCTGCCTGGGAGAGATGGGGAATGCTGGTGTCAGACAGCTCCCTCTGGACAAGGGTGGTTGGGGTAAAGCATTCAGTTTGTGCTGAACATGGTGCAAAGAGCGCGGGTGGAATGACCACTGGCTTTCCAAGCTTCTCTTGCTGCCGAGTCCTGATCACTAGTAGGAGTGTGGGATTCCCTAAAGGTTTGTTTTTCTATTTTCTGTTCACTTTGTCTTGATTTTCCCTGGAAGTGGTCTTGAATAACAGCCCAAGCTCTGAGTGTTTAGAGTGGTTCAGACTCCTAACCCAGTCCCAGATGCTTGATCACTTCTCTACAATAACGAATTCTACGTGTAGACAGTGCTTGGTCTCACACTTGGAACCCAGTCACTTTGTTAATTTTACTTTAAAAATGCTCTTTGTGTATTGCTGCCACAGAGTTACACAAGTCCTTCCTGTGCCAGTTTTGGTTTTGTCTTGCAGCATTCTTCATCTCTTCTCTCCCCGGTATCTGCAGTTCGCTCGTGCCTCCTCCTCTGCATGATGCTGTTGTCCTCACTAGTACTTAGGGCTCCAGTCACTTGCACAATCTATCTACACATAATATTCTCTAATTATTTGCAGTGGTCTTACAGTCTGTACTACTGACATCATTAAAGTAGGAGAATAATTAACAGTTCTCAGTTTAGGGCGTCAGCATTGGCTCTTGCTTTCAACTTCAGTGTCAGACCAGGGACTGAATCAGGTTGACATTTTGCCTCTTTGAGTGAAGTACTTCTTTTTCCTTTTGATTTTATTGATTTAAATAACAGTATCTTAGTTTGCATAGTTCCTATAAACTCAGTCTTCCTATTTTTTTTAAGGACGTAGTGGATGTGTACCTTGCAATATTATTGGTGCAATTGCTTAGTATATATCAAGGCTACAAAAACTTTCAGTTTTTCTTATTCTTTAAAGGGCTTTGATGCTGGCATTTGGAAAGGAGGTTTTTTTGTTCTCCTACATGAACCAATTTTCTCTTAAAAAAAAAAAGAAAAAAGGTTCAGTTTGAAATTAAATTTTTCAAAGAAGTCTGGTGAGGTTTTAGAACATTCTATCTGGGCAAAGGTAAGAAACATCTAAGTATATTTACTTCATGCCTTTTTAATTATGTTAAAAATATTCTTCTGCCTTTTGGTGGCAAATTGGTTTTGACCTTTTCATTGTATTAAAATACAGTATAAAGTATATTGAATTGAAATTTAATTCTATAACATACAGGTAAAAAGTCTGTCTTGTGTTATAATGCACACATATATGTAAAATACCATGTAAATAACAGAAAATCATTAAATACTGGCTGACCAAAATGTCCTGAAAATCTGCACTCCAAATGTTTTTAAAATTTTTCACTGCATGCAAAGAAAAGAAAATAGAAAAGGAAGTTTTTTGTTTCCATTTGTAGCAATTTCATATTCTGGTACATCAACATTCTTCTTGATATGGAAGGGTTTTGATAAATTCTGTGGTCAGCCGAGATTATTTCTAATGTGTTTATTCCTGCTTTATTGCCTCAACATCTAGTGGAGGAGCAATTGATTCTCATTAAGATATAAATAAATAATATGTAATACATATATGAGAGGATATTACTCCATTTAATTGAGAGCAGTCAGTCCAAGTCTGTCACCGAGCCATCAGTAGCTGACCTTGAGATTAAACATGTTTTTGGTAACCATGCAGTGTTTTTACTTCTGGTATTCCTGCCATTATCAGTGAACTGAACGAGTGTTGGGAGATGAAATACATTCTGTGGTGTGGATTTTGAATACGTACCTGAAAAGGTATTGGGGAGTGAAACATGTTAAGTGATGCTCTAATTTGCAAGAAGTACGTGCTTTTTGACTGGCAGAGAACCTCACCTTTTTTTTTTTTAACATGGATTTATAGGCTATCCTGTAATTTCCACTGTTTTTGTAGAACTTTTTGAATCGTGAGTAAAAGTTGCCCGTTGGCAGCGTTGAGATGGAGCTGGAAAAGCCAAAGGGCATCTCTACCCACTCAAATATTTCAGACTTATGTCACCTTGTTAAGGCATGCATATTTACGTCACTGCGCATGCTTTTATATTTTTTGATACCAAGCCTTTTGACCTTTGGGAGTGTTGAACTATTCCTTCATTGGCTACGACCTGGCTTCACACTGGGAATTTCTGGCAGCTGTGCTTAATACGGACAAAAATGGGTGATGGCTGGGAGTGATTATTGCAACATTTATGCCGTTGCTTCAAACAGTCTGTGCATGTGTCTGCACGTCTATGTGTGCTGTGCTTTTCACTGTTTTAATATCACTGAAAGAGCTAAGACATTATTTGAATTGCTTTGGGGCCAGCTGAGGAGCAGGACAAGAAAAGAAACCAGAGTATGGAAAAAACCCACCCCTCCTAGTAAAATGTCAGCCCATCTTCCTTACTCTGCTTCTCCTGATTAATGGCAGAGGCAAATGCCCTACAGACATTAAAGATCTGACCCACACCTGATTGAAACCAGGGAGGATTTTTCACAGTCTTTGGGCTGGACAGCATTTCATAGGAGGTTAATATTTTGTAAGGTTTTGGTTCAGTGTTTTATAGTGCAGCAAGGTCTTTGTGTCACTGCTTTCTGTGAGAATAAACTGGTTATAATATAAAGTGCCTGAGTGACCTGAAACACTGGTAGAAACTAATGATTCTGTCTGTAACTTTTCTTTATTGCAGGCTGCAAACAGTTACCTGAGGGATCAGTGGTTCCATTCTTTGCAGTGGAAGGTAAGTTCTGCACTTCATTTTCTTCTTTCTCTGCCTCCAAGAGTACTTTTTAGAATTCCCTGTTTGTTCATTCTAAAAGCCCTGAATGGATAAAGTCTTTTCTTGCAGAAACCCTAAATCAGAACATGTCTGCAGTTTTAAATTGTCTGTGTCATGAGTGAAGTGGGCAAATTAACTTGTTACACAGCCCAGCTTTATCAACATGTGACTGGCTTCAAAAAGTAGAGAGGCAGTAAATTCACATTTAAACAGAATAGAGATTGGATGGTTTTAGTTTTGTGCTGTGAAGTGTAATATGCTACAATGAGTGCACCTCATCATATCTTGGGACTCTTGGGATATTTTGAGGTTTTTTGTTTGTTTGTTTTTTATTTTCCTGAGAAGCTAGGGAGAAAGAGTGTCTTTTAGAGTTGTTTACTGTACTTGTAGCATCAATCTGTTATGCATCAGTCTATGTTTATGCTTTAGGATGATTTGGAATTAAAGGCAGTTTCCATTTCAGAGACCTCAAGCCCTTTCTCATTTTCAGTGGGAACAATGGACTGATTGCCCTGAGTAGGGAAAGTGGATCACAGTGACAACATTGTCTCTCAAAAGCAGCACATTCCTCATCGAAAACCGTAGCTGCTGACCTTTGGATGGAATCTGTATGGATCTTTGATGCAGTTGGAAACAAGTTTTGGCCAGATGCTGAATATGGTTGTCCTCCCTTGCCTTGCAGTGGGAAACATAAGCAGTAGTTTTTCAGCTCATGACTTGTCTTCAGCAGGGTTTCAGTGAAGTCAGCCAAGTTGGCTGTGCAGCTTATCAAGATTTCAGCCTGCTGACAGCAACCACATGGAAAAATATACAGAAGTCCCTCCTACCAAACTGGTTTTGTTGTAGGTGTATTTGATAGTTGCAAAATAGTTGTGTGGCAAAACTGCAGTATTGGTGTGCTTTGTGTAGCCATCAGCGCCTGGCACAATCGTATTCTGAGCGGTTCCAGGTTCTTATCAGCAAAAGCCAAGTGTTAAGATCTCCCTTTCCAGACCGCTGGCATATTCTCCAGCCTGTTACCCTGATTGCCCAAATGAGAGTGGGACAGTAGTGCTGATAGCAGAAGGCTGGGTTCTGGTGTAGCACTTTATTTTGGCCTCTTGACAGTATCATTAACACAATGCCCAGCCAGCCTTGGTTTTTTTGCAACTCATGAGGATAACAAAGCACTTAAAGCATGCAGAGGCAGTATCTCCATGTGGCCATTATTTTCCCTCCTGCTTTGGCAGGCAGGGATGATCAGAGAAAGCATGGATAGAAATGATGATGGAATTTCTTTTTCTACCTCACCCCAGCTGGGATGGTTGTGCTGCTGGCTTATGCCCACTTTTTTCCTGTAGTGAGGGGAAAATTGGGGTTGGAGGTGCAACTCTGAAAAAAAACCAAGTAAGATGTGGTAAAGATGCAACATGGCCCTACCATTCATGCCACCAATTAAATTCTTAAAAAAAAAAAGAAAGAAAGAAAAAAAAAAAAAAAAAAAGAAAAAAAAAAAAAAAAAAAGAAATAAAGCAAGCGAGCCAGGCTAGACAGAGTAACCTGGCTTGCTTACATGCCTTTCAGTCATGGAGAGGGAGCTTTGCTCTGTGGGAGTTGTTTTTAAAGGAGTATTTCTTAAACTTTCCAGTGCTTCTGACCCAAGCCTCTCATTTTGGGAAACTCTGAGTAATTTAACTTGGTGCAAAGGAGAATTTATTTTTGCTTCCCTGCTTCCCTCCCCACCCCCATTAAATTTGTTTCTGAAAAACAAGTGAAACATTATCTTGATTTGAAAGCCCTTCCCTTTACCAAGAATAGCAAATAGTGTTTTCCCATAAGAACAGTGACAGGGTTTAGTCACTGCCCAGGTACTTGGCACTAAGAAATTCCTCTTTGTTAAAATGGAGGTAATTTAGGTGGTTTTTGTTGCTCAGTAGTTCAGAGGAAGAGCACCTGGTAACTTTCTGCTCTTTGGCAGGTTTAAGTGAGATCCCAGCTGGATGAAGAAGCAGGACAAGCTGTCAATATAGAAGGAGAGTGAGGGAGTGCAGTTGTGTGTCTACCTTAGTGAAGTTTATCACTTTACTGGCACTGTAGCCTATGGCTGTAAGAGCCAGGTGCCAAGGTTCATCTCACTCCATAATTTGTATGATTTGATGATTAAGCAGGTAGTGAGGGAACCCACAAAAAACAGGAAACCTATTCTTCTGGAATGGGGCATTTACACAAAGCACCAGCTGGCAGAGAGATGGCTGCAGCTGTATTATAATTGGGTGGTTGTGCTGATGAATGATATATTTGTCCAGTGGTCTTAAAAATAATAGGTCAAAACATTTCTGTGGGATGTAGAACACAGATGCAAACTGGTGCAGATAGCTGTAACAGTTGTTCAGGGGAAAACATTCAACAGAGATGATCTTGCTATTGTTTGTACTTGTGTGGTGAGAGCATTAAGGGAGCCCAGCTGAACCCAGAGCCCCAGTGTACTTGGCACTAGATTTAAGTGGAGCAGAAGACCTTCACTTCCTCTGCCCTGCCCAAACAAGGCTGGAGGAATCCATTGTACAGACGGCAAACTGACATTCTGAGAATTTCCAGCAGTGGGGATTGCCCCCTCTTAAATTACAATTGTGGGAGCAGATTCATATTCTGTCAGTGTCCTTCTAACTCCTTTTCCTGTGCTTGAAGCCTTGGGAGTCAGATGCTGCATGGTAGGAACAGTGAATAGCTGTGTTTCAAATATTTGGAGAAGCTCTTTAGGTTCAGGCACATACTTTGGTTTTGTAGGAAGGTGCTAAGGTCTGTGAGAGAGCTTTGATGTGGTGCAGTTTTAAGGTTTAACATGCTGTGAGAATTCAATTTGCTAACTGGCACCCTGGAAATTATTTTTATTCTAGAGACAAACATGGAAATAAAAATCAAGAATAATTTCTTCCTTTCGACCCAGAGAATAATAAAAGAGATGGTACAGATTAACAGAAATAAAAGAGAACCAAACACATAATTATCCATGTTTTAGATCCAGCTCCAAGAGGTTTTATGTGTCATCCAGCTAACTAGCTGTCAAGATGCTTACACAGCTTTTTAGTTGTGTCTTTTTCCTTGAATACTGTGCTCATTGAAGTCAGCAGGGGTGTAAGGACAGAGTGAGTGTTCCTTATGTTGTCATCTTCTCTTTGGGTTTTCCATTCCAAACCCTCCCACTAAGGGTTACTCATAATTCCTCATTTCATCTGGATATCAGTGAATATCACAACTCCTGAAGGATTATTGTCCACCTCAGCCTATTTTTAGAAATCCTGATTTCCTTCAGGTTGTAGCTAAGCCAAACTATCTTTGTCCAGAGAATAAACAGAACATGTTAACAACTCCCCAGCTTCTCAAACATAAATCATTAATCTGTTGTGTAAGGTAAGTTCCTTTCAGCCAAGGAGGTTGGATTGAAACCATGATACATAATCTTTGGTATGTGGAAGCTGATAAGTCATAGCAGTGTATTAATAAAGATAACAACACTTTCTGTGGATATACAAAAGATAATAACACATGCAGTTCATTGCCCTCTCTGGATCCAGGGCAGATGCAGTGGTAACCAACCACTACTGTAGGGGATGGATACAGCTAAACTTGGCTTTGAGGGATACTGGGACTAGTAATTTTGGGACACACACAAATAAGCAGATACGCACCCTTGGTATTTGCCCAGCCAGCACCCATCTACTTTGTTGCTTGTTTATGTGTTGCTCTCTTTGGGCTGAAGGCTTTCTGTGCATTTGTAGTGCTGAGCACAGAGAGATACCATCCTCTGTAGAAAATGTGTAGCCCCATTACACCTCATGCTAAAAGTATTAATCATGAAAAGATACACTTGACTAATTAGGACCATGTTGCACTTGAGTTAGAATGAAATCAGTGAGGTTTTTTCCCCAGGGATCCTTAGGTCTTCTCTTGTGGTGCAGAGTACAGGTACAGATTTACATTTGATAGTGGGAATTCACCTAAGGTCATGCAGGGCATGTTGCATTTTTTATCGTGCTTGCTAGTAAGCCCTGAACACTGCCCTCATTGTGGGGTGAGTTGCTCGTGTTTTCTGGTCAGCTGGGTGATGCAGCAGTGAAACATGTCAGTTGACAGCCTTTGGGGGAATGTCCTGAATTGACACAATACAGAAAGAACAGACCCAGGTCTGCAGGAAGGCATGAAGCATATGACTCAAACTAAGCTTTGTGTCTCTGACCTGGATCTTGTAGAAAGGCTTGCCTGTACCTTGTCTTTCCCACTGATGCTTTTAACCAGTGCCCGTGTGTCCCCTAATGAGTACTGCTGCTTGGTTAGGGAGTTTACACATCTCTTAGCAGGGACAGTGCAAATGTGTTAATTGTAGGATTGTTTAGGTTGGAAGGGACCTTTGAACATCATCTGGTCCTCTCCCCACCCACACCACGCTTGTCCTCACACAATGCAGGGTTTACTTTGAGGTGGTAGGAGGTTGCTGAGAGCCTGTGAAGCCCCAAATTGAGCATGGTACTGGCACATGAACTCAGCAGTGCAGAGCTGAGGGGAGCAGCCCCCTCCCCATCCTGCTGTCTGTGCTCGTGCAGCCCAGCATCCGTGCACACCCCTGACTCGCAGTCAACGGTCACATTATCTTTTGTTTTAAAATTCATTTTCAACCCAGACTCCATGTTTTGAATCCCATGAATTAGGAAACTGGAACAATGTTGTCATTTGGGATTTGCAAACATTTTGCATTGAATACTAAAACAAGTGATGTTGGCCTTCGTTCAAAAACTTTAATTTTGGATTAATACTTCCCTAGTTCTCATAGGGATTGTTCTATCTGTGTCTTCAGGAAACAGATACTTCCATGCACAAGCAGCCCTATTAATTGCAAAGGGATTGACTGTCAAATAAAGTCATACTTGACCTGGATGATAATATGCTCTCTGGTCTTTACTGTCACTAGATTATGAATTTCTCATTCATTAGTATTGAATATTTTTTATGCAATAGCCATGGGTGAGTATCAGTTTTTGCATCTAATGGTGAATGTTCAGAGTGAGTTATTCTTCTTTGAAATTTAAAACTGCAAAATATTAAGTGAAGAGCAACTGTTCTCCAAAGTATGGTAAAGCCTTCCTTGTGTAAAGCACCTTTACGGCTTTGTCACCATGGTAATTATTAAAAATAGTGCTGATACAGGAGTGGGGGTTATATAGAATTTAAAAGATGACATTAAAGAAATTTACAGCCGTGAATCTGGGTAAATCATGCCTTAAAACTGTGAGATCTGGAAAAAAAATCACATTGGATATAGTTAAAAGGGCCAGTGTGTTTAGTGACCTAATTTATAATCTGAGAGAGGGAGGTTTGGGACCTTGTGACAATTCAATAGCCCTGTGCTCTACTGCGTAGTGAAAATACTATTTGAAGAGCTCAGCAGTTCTTTGGAGTGGTAGTTCTGGACTTCAGACTTCTCCTTGGTGGTTACCCAGCACACAAAACCATAACTCTCTTGGCTGTTTCTTTGCTTTCTTTAGCTGAAACACTGAGGTATTTTCACAGAACACAGAAGTTCTCATTTTCTGTTACTTTGAGGTAAAACAATAAATAATTATCATACAGTTAGGCCAACAGTGGCTTTTTTTTCTTTTTCCTTTTGTGTCTGTGTGTAAGTCAATAATATAGTGATGAGAACCAAAGCTGTGAAATTAAGTTTTGCCTTTCAAAGCCTCAGGGCTTTGGAAGCGTTGCGGGCTTCGATGACCCACTAGTTTTGGACGAGCAGGTTTATTGCTTGGACAGATAAAAGGCAGCCCACAAGTTTTTGGCTGGTGGTTGTACTCTTCCTCTGAAGTGCTTGGGTACCAGTTATGGGGGACCATGAACAGGTTTTTAGGATATCCTGCCTTTCCTCTGCATCATGATGCTGTTCTAGGCCAGACTTTGTAGGGAACAGATGTGGGACCAAGGGGTGTGTAAATGGATCTGTGTTGCCAAGAAGTGAGACTGGTACTGAGCTTTCTGGTGAACACAGTGAGACCGTTTTTCAGTTTTTGATGACTCTTCTCATGGTGAAGTTGATGTTTGCTGGCATGGTTTGTTCTTCTTTTCTATATGAGAGGTAATGTGAAATGCAGCCATGTGTGCCTGCTGTTCATGTGGTGATTGAAAAACCACCCTGTCTGTAATCTGAACAACGTCATTGCAAATTTGTGAGCAACATAATGGAAATCCTTGTCATACTTACAGCCTTTTATTTCTGTAACATTTATTTTTTGCAGTTAAGTTGGGGGATGTCTTTTTTGTCTCTTTTTTTTTTTTTTTTTACTTTCTTTTTGGCTTGAGACATCTTCATGAGCACATGAAGTCTGTTGCCTCTCTCATTTTCCAGCACAAGTTTGACAGTCTCAGGCCATCTGTTATCAGAAGTCACTTGAAAATTCTTGGCCTTGTTTTCTGTTTCTGGGATCTCATTTTGCTAGAGGTAGCTGTGCTGCCACAGCAGAAAGGCACTGACCTCACTTGGGAGGTGGAAATGAATAGATGAAAAACAGACAAGATGTTGACAGAAAGTTTTTTCTTCTATTCATTTTATGAAATGCTGGTAATGTTTTAAGAACTGGAACAGGTGGAGTGGTTATATTTTTTTTAAGCTTTCACTGCCTTTGCATTGGGAAAACACCTCACTCTTTCTGGGGGGCCACTGGAACAGGTTCCTCCCATAAGGTACATCTGCAGCAGTGGCAGCTGCTCACGGTCTGTGCTCTGCGTTGGCTTCACATGAATCACTTCAAATCTGGGAGCTGCATATCCGTGTCAGCACAGCACTTTGTCCAACCCAAGGAGGCTCTCGGCAACACGCTGGGATGCCAGGCTGGATCTGAGCTGCTGCTCTGAGCTGCCCTGCCCTCATCCAGCCCTAGGCACACAGGCTTTGTTGCACTCGTAGCTGCCTCCTGCATTGCCAGAACGGCCTTTTTTATGGGGGCAGAACTCAAGCCAATTAATGGCCCAGTGGTGAAATTTGAGTAGAAACCAGATAGTTACTTTCTATCTTGCTTTAGCTAAGTCAGGACCAGCTCTAAATTTTCCCCTCTAGACTTGGATGCTATCCTATTCAAACTAATATTAGGTCTGAAGATAGAGGGGTGTCAAAAACAGCTGAATAAACAGGTCAGCTTGTTATTGTGTGCTTAGGTCTCGGCTCTGAAGAGGAGCAGATACAATTGCTGGAGTATGTTGTTTCTCAGGAATGCTGAGCTGCTGGCCAAGAGGGATCCTTGGGTTTTGTGCTGGTGAATTGCTCCTCTGCATTATTCCAGGGCTGACCTTATGACTAATTCTTTGCAATTCAGGATTTCGAGGTCATGGTGACCAAGAATTTCACCAAATTACAACTTCTGATCTATAGCTGTTATAATATAGAGCTGCACCAAAATTATTCTGTTGTTCAGGTTCCTAGCTGCAGAAAAATCTGTTTTTAGGAGATCTCTTATGGAGACAGGATAAGACTGGTAGTCTTTCCCAGGAGTGTAATTATCCTCCTTGCATGATGCACTGGGTGTGAAAACCTGACTCTGGGAGATGACACATGCTAACTGCCTTGTTAAGCTGCTGCCATGGGGCCCAATTCTGCATTCTGGATTTTATGAGAACTCTTGGTGTCAGAAGACCTCCATGACCCTGAAGGAGCAACGGGGATCTAGGTGTTGTTCTAAATTTCTCTTTCATTTCTTGCAGTTTTGTCCTTACATTTATTTCTTCCAATACAATTAGTATGTGGAGAGCATCATAGTATACATAATGTATTAGGGGATTATAAACTGCTGCTAATATCCACAAAACTGTGAAACAGTATATTGCAAGTGTCACAGCCTGTCTCATCTGCCCTAGCTCTTGCTGTAAGCCTCATGTTCATCTTGTCTGTCACAGCTCCTTGTCTTTTTTTCCTAGAACACTGGTGGTTTTAAAATTAGAAAAAAAAAAAGTATCCAAAAGCAAGTATGTCCTTCATTCCCCTCTCTTCATTCAGGAGCCATTGCATTGCAGCTATTTCCCATAGCCTGGTCTCTGGTGCTCTTTACTGTCTTATTTAAGATGAGAATACTGGAGTAGGCTGTGTGGCCAGAGGGAAGATCCATCAAGGACAACAGGAATGTTGTGAGTGATTCTGAGTGTGAGGTGGGCAGTGGTTCTGGGAGCACCCCAGTGATCTCTGGTTCTCTGCGAGGATGTGAGGTCTTGGGATCAGAAAGCTGAAAGCTGCGAGTCTCCATTCAGTCTTGCACATCACGCAGCACTTGTACAAAGGAGAAGGAAAACAAGGAAATTGCAGAGATTCAGTGGCATTTTGGTAGGCTGAAGAGTTGCAGGAGGTTTGGGGGTTTGTGCTGGTGTGGCACAATAAGATGGGATATAAAAACATGGAACAAAGTGATGGGAATGTTTCAGATGCAAATGCTGCTCTGAAATTGGGCATCTGCCTGTGAGAAACTGGAAAGTTCAGTGCACCAAAGCCCAGCAATCTGAAGATAGCCCAGAAAAGCCCTGCTTTTCTGAAGTCCCTTTTAAGATGCTTGCAAGCATCACATCAGCATCCAGTCCCTGCTCTCCCTAAGGCTCTGCAGCAGCTTTCTGACACAAACATGTTCCTCGAGCCTTGCACATCTCTCTTGCTGACGACATTGATGATGCAGGTGCACAAGAGAGAAGCCAATTTCAGAGCCTTTTATGGTGTTGAGGAGCTAGAAAATCAGCAAAATAATACATTTGCCAAGGAGGAGAAAGTGAAACAGGTGGGTAAACGTCCATTTGGTGGAAGGTTTTGCTGACTGGTGAGACGGGAGAAGAGCAGAAAAAGCTGAGAGTGTCCACTGCCAGCAGTAGAGAGTAATAAGGAAAAGGGATGACGTGGCTTTTTAATTCATTTTGCATATCTGGGAAGAAATAATTGGTTTGTGTGCTACTCGGTGCTACCTCAGCTTACTGGAATTTCCCAGAAAATAAAAGGGGGATAGATTATCTTTCTGAGGTTATCTTTTGTTAGCAGTTACTACGATGTGTAGCAATAGTAGCTGCTTAATCCCAGTTGGAGGTGGTTTCTCAGGTGGCGAGTTCTTCCGATCAGGGTTCTCACATGCCTGAAATTACTGGCATCTGTTCTGCAGCCTTGCAGATGAGGCCACGTCCTGTTTTCCCGGTGATGACCAGCTCTCTCGTGCCTGAGCGGGATCTGAAGTGTGCAGTGCCAGAGCGGGGGGGCTCTGCACCGCAGGTATGCCTGGCTGTGCTCCATGGTGGCCTTGTGCACAGCTTTTGCTTTGCCAGACCTGGTCAAAGTGCAGTGACGATAAGATTGCGCGTGCTTTTTTTTTCCCCCTACACAATATCTCTTCTCTGCAGTGGCAAAGTCATTTATTCCCACCACAGGCTGAGAGCTGGTGGATGCCAAGGCTCCGCAGACACAGTCATCATGTGTGGAACATAAAGGGCATGAAGGTAAAAGGAGTTAGGAACCTGCATCAGTTCAGCTGGGCGTCAGAGGCATTTTATAATGTAGTCAGTAATGGCAGATCTCTGCGTGGAGAAGCACACAGCAAGGACCACACCTAGGTGGCACTTAATGTCACAGTGTCTTGTGTCATCTGTGCTCTGTTTGCTGCACGTCACAATCCACAGTCACATGGTGTCTGCTGTGCTTTGGTTATTTAACACTACTTTTTTGCCCCTGTGCACTCAATGCAGTTGATACACTGAAGGCTTCGGAAAGCGTGGAGTGTGTATGGTATACATGTTCCTGCTTTTTGTCTAGTAGTCTGCTCTTTTTTTTTTCTTTTTTTGGACATGATTTTTCCAACTCTGGTTCATGCTGCAAATGCAGGAGCAGGTCAGACTTGCACCCCTCTGGAAACTGTGGGTTTTGCCAGAACACTGAGATCCTGACGTACAGACAGTGGCGGTGTGGGGCATTTGCTGCTCTGGAGAAAAGGGCCAAATATGCTTCAGCAGGGAGCAGTGAGGTCCTGCAAGAGGAGGAGGCAGTTGTGTCTAAACATGTTTAAAACCTTCCCTCTGCTAGTGAGTCAGAGGCTGTTCGAGTCCTGTAGCTTGAGCAGGGTGTCTGGCTCCTGCCCTGTTGTGTGAGGCCAGCAACCTCTCTGTGAAGGTTTTTCTCACTCATTCTGCAGAAGAGATTTAAGCACCTCAGAAGGGTTTGTAAACTTCCCCCTCACCAGCCTGCAGTTAGGGCAGACCTTTCCTGTATGTCTGGGACAACTGTGTTGACCAACTGTTTTGTTGTTTTTTTCTCCTGCCCAAGATCAGGGGGAAAAGGTGTTGTGTGACTTTTGCGTAATAAAAAAAAAAAACCAAACCAAAACACCCAAATGCTCATGGGCAACATATTTTAGAATATTTGTTCATTTGGGGAGATGTCACATGGAATTTTCAACCCAAGATACCAGGTTTGTCTCTACCAATGCTTTCTGGAAGCAGGGAGTGGCTTCTGCTGGAGACGTATCTGCAGTCATAGTGAAATTCCGCACAGCCAAAGCAACCTTAAAAACAAACCCCAGCTTGGCTCCGGTACGGAAAATACGGAACAGCAGTTGCTGTGTGCAGGATGAAAGCTGATGTTTTGCCAACCTGAAGTGTAAAGCTGGTGCTGGAACTGGGGCCTGAAGAATGGGAGTGTTTGCCAAAAGGAAATGGAAGCAGGGATGGAGGGTTTCGGGGAATGCATCAGTGTCGGCCATGCCAAAAAATGTCTCCCCTGTGGACAGGTCTGATTACAAGAGTAACTGCATTAGCCCAGGCAAAGTGCAGCTGGAGCCACAGTTGGCCTTCTGCGTTTTCTAGCTGGGTTTACGGCATCTCAAATGCAGGAATGAGGTAGAGCTGGGTTTGGCTCGGCCAGCTGTGTTCCTGCATCTTAGAGACCCAAGGGCTGTGCAGGGATTCGAGAGGAAGACAAGGCACCAGCAGAAACAAAGCCCAGTTTCTCTGCTTCGTAGTGGGGAGGTCTGCCAAGGACGACCTCTTCCCTCCCTGCTTTAGGTGGGCTGGAAGGAAGCCACAATTTTTGAGTTGCTTTCAGTTTTTGGAGGCACAAACACTGTATTTACATGCAGGTTTGTCTTCAGTGGAGCTCATGAATTTCGTGGTTTTAGTTTTCTTTCTTTCCCTTGGGTAGAATATCCTTCCCATTCCATCCTCTCATCCCCTGGTGTTACTGAAGGATATCTTTGCAGTAGTGTTGAACACATCAGAGAGCAGAAGCCCAGAAGGATGGGCAGTCAGCTGTGCGGAAAGGAGGTGGAGAGATATATGTGTGTGTGTGTGTATATATATATATATGTGTAGATAAGATATATAATATACTTCAGGAGCAAGTTCTTCAGTGCATTTAACGTCGCAGCTGCCCAGTTCATGCTGGGAGGTGACTGGGGAGCCTGCCCTGTGACCCCCCCCGCCTCGTCCCATATCCACTTTGCACTTCTCTTGGCTCAAGCAGAAATGCATTTTGTCTCTGTTTCATCTTTTTAAAATTGTGTTTATTTCAGCATTCTTTTCCTTTGCAGTGGTACTGTCCCAGTGGTACCTGAGCAAAGGACAAACTCTGTGCCTGGGGCAAGTGTCTGTGTGGTTGTTCCAGCTCGTGCATCAGTAACAGCTGAACCCACGTCACCGCTTGCTGAACCCATTGAACTCTGCCAGCTCTGGGACAGCGCTGACCTGAGCCTTGGGGGGTTCTTCCCTGGGTTAGTGAGATCTGGAGCAAGGTGGCAGACACTGGTGGAAAAAACCAGGTGAATCAGAGTAGACTGAAAAAGGTGGTGGCCAGAGATGTTGAGGTGGGGAAACACAGCAACAGGATGTCAGCATTCCACTTGCTGTGGGCACAGTGCCTGCCAGTGCTGCTTCTCCTTGGAGTGCCAGGATACAGCAATTGCCTCGGAGGCCTGAGGATCAGAACACCTCAGTTCTGCTCTGTTCCTGGCTTGGCATACGACCTCAAGGAAATCACCTTGGTTTTCTTGCTCTTTCTCTCCTTCTTGCTTTTAATCATCTTGACTGTGAGCTGCTTGGGGCAGAGAATGTCACTGGGTGTATTTACTCAGGACATAGATTCACAGGTGCCAGTCTCTGTGTAATAAATAATGGTGACTTTACCACGATCTTTTTTATATGAGTTGGCAAAAAACAAAGTTTTGTTTAGACCTTAACTGAGTGAGAATAAGAAGTGCTTATACTATAATATTTCCCTCCATTTCTCTGGCCTGTGGCAAGGAATTTGTAGGAAAGTGAGCCTCGACCAAGGCAATTGCATTCACAGAATTCAACTGAAGCAGAGAAGTTGATGCCCTTCAGCATTTTGCATTGGGTAGAATGAAATATGCAAAAAAAGCCGTGACCTGAAAACATGGTAGAGTGCAAAAGTTTGCTGCTGTTTTGCATCTATTTTAGAGAGCAGCACATTAGTCTTTCTGTACAGAAGTTCCAGAAGGTCATGAAGAGTTTGATTACTGCAGCATGAGCAGTTTGAAGTCCCTGATTTAGAAAAGTTTCCATAATCTCATCCCAGCCCCAGCCCTTTGCCTGGATTGGGACTTTTTATAGACTTAGTCTGTTCAGGTAGGTTGCTTTTTTTTTCATATTGGTAAATGTCACAGGTAGGAACATAGTTGAAAAAGCTTTCAGTGGATTCAGGTGGTGATTTAAGCCCATCTCTGACTATCAGGGAATATTCTGTTAGCAACAAGTTAACCTTAGGCACTTTTCAGAATACCATGAAGTAAGTGATACCTGCTATTATTAAAAGCAGAATATGGGTATGGCCGAGTTTTGGGATGCCATGCCCTCTTTGTTTTCATGAAAATAATAAGTTAAAGGACAAAATGCCAGCAGGTGATGCTGCAGAATACATGGTGCACCTGGGCTTTGTA
Organism: Eulacestoma nigropectus; assembly: GCA_013397775.1. Taxonomy (NCBI): domain Eukaryota; kingdom Metazoa; phylum Chordata; class Aves; order Passeriformes; genus Eulacestoma; species Eulacestoma nigropectus. The sequence continues at coordinate 1,908,243 of VZTE01005256.1, read as the reverse complement.
GGACAGGCCAACATGTGTGTTGGACATCGCCAGCAACTCTTCCTGTTCCTTGTTATGCAGCGTTTGAACAAAATGTTCTGCTGCAGTGGAGAAAACCTTTCCAGAGCCTACTCGCTGTGTTGTTTTTATCTCTGCACACTTGCATCTAGCAGGAGGCACCTCCATTTTACATAAGCACCGTCAACATGGAAGTGTAACACTAGCCCGTGTCAGCCGTCCCCGCAATGAGCTGGGGGACCTTCGTGCGGGAGGGAGCCTGACCTTTTCCCTCTTGCTGGAGCTGCCCTCGTTGCTCAGCAAGAAGTAAACAATTGCTGGCACCCACAGCCCTCCAGGGCAGCGCCTGTTCCTGCAGGAGCTCCGGCCTGTCCCGTTCCTGCAGGAGCTCCGGCCTGTCCCGTTCCCGCAGGAGCTCCGGCCTCTCCCGTTCCCGCAGGGGCTCCGGCCTGTCCCGTTCCTACAGGGGCTCCGGCCTGTCCCATTCCTGCAGGAGCTCCAGCCTGTCCCGTTCCTACAGGAACTCCAGCATCCCTGCCAAAGAAGCGAGTGATCCTTTGCAAGCTGTGCGTGGCAAAGGGGGAAGAGAGCTAGAATTTAGCAGGCTCTTCGGCATTAGGATTGGCCATTAATTTTCTTTATGTAATGAAGATAGTATTTGCTGATGGGAATACAGGTTCCCGCAAGTACAGAACGTTCCCTGGCCAGCAGTGGCAAAGCAGGGATGAAATTTTGTCATCAAAAAGGCTAACTTTATTTTTCCCTTTTTGGATCAGGTGTGCTGGCTGCTTTAAGATGTTCTAACATGAAAGGTCTTGTTAGGGCTGAACAAGGCAAATGTTCCGTGCTGGCTGATTTTGTGCATTAGAGTCCATTTTTCTTAGCTGTTGACTACATCAGCATTACCATTCTTGTCCAAGAAAGTGGTGTATGAGCAAGGGCTACAAGATGAAGCCATTACAGGATAGAAAAACATGTGAAGACCTTACTTAAAAAAGCTGAAAGTTTTCTAGGCTCTCTTGAACTTTCTGTTCACAGCAGTGTTCAGAGGCCTTTGAGCACTGATGGTAAAACCCACTGCTTATAGATTTTTGTCACATTTCCTAGCTTAATAAGCATAGAAAAGTAATTTTTCATATGTGGACTTCAATTCTTTCATGCTGTTAAAGAGGACTGAGACTTAGGTCTTTGAGTTTCTGCAAGACTTAATTAATTAGAGTGATTTGAGAATGAAGGATGCCCTGCCAGTGTCACTTACTCTCCTCATTCTGCTTCTTCTGGGTACTTACTAAATTCAGTGGTTTTGCATTTAAAGTCAGCATGGCAAGATTTTGGAATGACACTGGCTGTGTGGTTCTGGCTGGTCAGTAACTAGGAGGGTCAAATTCCAAGTTGGCATATCTTATTTTCACTCACATAAATTTTCACAGGAGCTGCTGCTTTTAGTGAAATCCCACTAGAAACTGGATTCCTACCCTAGTGTTTTTCTTGTTCAGGCTATTAATGATAAATGTTGTGTGAATTTTTTCAGCAATTGAAGGCACCTTTTATGCCTACATCCCAGGGGAGTGAACCCCTGGATTGACATTCCTGTTCCCCATGTGGGTCCTTACCAGGCAGCTTTGTTTTCCAGCTTGTGAGTGATTGTTGCTCCCTGCTCTGGAGCCAGCGCAGGTAGAATGGAGCAGATGGCTCAGTGTTGCCTAAGTGCTTGCTGAGACACAGCAAATTGCTTCTGTAACCCACTGATAGGTTTCAGCCTTTAATTGAGGCTTTCAGCAAGGCGCTCAACAGTGAAAAGCATTCTGCTGAGAAAAACAGCAGCGTAACCATGGCCAAAGGTTCAGGACAGCAGAGTTCAACCCTCCTGGGGATGGCTTCTCTATTTATTTATTTATTTTCTGCTGCTTTCCCACCATCATTCCAGACTCCGGTAATGTCAGGCTGCAGCTCAGTCTGTCAGTGCAGTGCAATCCTTTGTGCTGGAAACGTGAAGCACACACTCATAAGTTTGGATTTTGTGCTTGCAGCAGGCTCGGCATGTCCGCAAAGGTGGCTGTCCCCTGGTGCTCCCTTTGAGTCCCTGTCTGCCTGCCCTGAGCAGCAGCTTTGGTGGGTCTCCCCTGCGTGGCAGCGAGTAAAGCTCCTGCTGTCTTCCCTCTTATGTACGTCAGCATCATCAGAATTCTGACTTTTAATGGACATCTCTAAAAGGGAAAGAAAAACTCCCTTGCTCCTCCCTCACTCCAAGCAAGAGTGGATTTGACAGCGAAAGAAGGATATTTGTGGTGGAGTTGTCTGAGCAGCGTCCTGTTGGGCAAGAGTTTCCTTCAGCAGCTGCCCCTTAGGCTCAAGGAGCTGCTCCGAAAATGAGTTGTAACTCACCCAAAAAGGGGCAGCCCAGAGCAGGCAGGGATGCAATAACCCAGTGGTCTAACTCTCATCCTCCTCCTGTCCCCATGTTTTGTCAGCTTCCAATTCTGCTTTGAATTTGACTTCTTCAAAGTACAGGGCCAAGGAATAAATTTCAGCATTGGAAATTGTATCTGTTGAGCCAGCTTGGTTTAGTGTCCTCAGTTAGTCAGAAAGGAATTGTTTCTGGTTAAAAAACTGTCTGGTTGTCTTAGATTTAGTGCTGGAGTGGGTCTAACAAAAAGACCCTAAATAAAAGCACTACATGAATAAGAAAAACTAAATTCTCTGATTGAGGTTTCCTAAAGAGTCCAAGAAATCTGTGATGTGGAAGTAGTGCTGGTAGCTTAAAATCACCGTTAGATTCTCTCTGTCCCAAGGAGCTTAGAAGTACAAAGATTTTTGTGCAGTTCTGAAATCCCGGCCACATTTGATAATGTCTGCAGCATGTTTTTATGTTCCTTTAGCTTTTCAGTGGCTTAAGATGCACTGCAAGTGCGAACTACACTGCCAGTGTGCTTTTGTACTTGGCATGAATTTAATTAAAAAGATAATTGGATTGCTTTATCAGCCTTTACATGTCAGCCCAGTGCCACTCTCCTCTCCCTCCTCTAACAATGCTGACATACCCAGTGCATTTGAAATCTGTATTTTTCTGCACTGTTCTCTTCTCTCGTGTTTCGGATGGGGTACAGAGGTGACTGTTTGCTGTTGAGCAGTAGATCTGCTCTGCGGTGGGAAGGAAGTGGCTGATAAGCAGAGAGCCAGCCTGGTCAGATGGTTCCTGCTGGGGCTGCCCTGGGCGAGTGCAGGGGGAAATGCCAGAGCTGCAAAGTTCCGAAACAGAACAAAGCACACAGGCCCTTTGCAAAGTCCTCTGCCTTTGGTACATTGATGTACAGCCCAAAATGTGCAGCTGAATCTGCAAGCTGCACAAAATGGGCAGTTTATGTCATTTTCATGGAAATGCTGCCGGGGAATGTAAGATCTGGTTTTAGTGTAAAATACTGAAGTTTTCATGTAAACAGAGAAGTGCCCAGCCGGTGCTGTTAAATAAACCTGAGTATGTGTCCTTACTTCTCAACATCCATTTTTGCAGGGGACCAGGCTCACGCAGAGAGGAGAGGGGAAGGGCATGTGAACTAAACACGAGGTGGGGTCCTGGCAGTGCTGCCCTCAGTGCAGAGCCCCTTCCCTGCCTTTGGCACGCTCTTGTGGAGCCCCTCCTGGCCCTCTTGTGCCCTTCATGCTGTTTTCAGGAGTGGCATTTGAACGCTCATCATCATGTCCTTGAACTTGTAGAGTGCCATCAAGCCACCTCTGGGAATCTGGGTGGGTGGGTTTACTCTAAAGGTTGCTGTTTATAATATAGAGCAGCCTCTGTTCCAGTAGTTCGTGGTCACATGGCTGCTGAGGAGTAAGAGTTGTCCTCTGCTTGTCCAGCTGGTCTGTGGATGGGGCTGTCAGTGAAATAGCTTGGACATGGTCAGGGGCATGCAGGGAACTGGGGCAGATGGAGTTAGGCAATCAGGAATGCTGTTCTTGAGAGTGGAAATGCTGTTGTATGGAAGATTTGGAGTCTTTACAAGTTGGCTTCTGTTACAGCTGGACAGTGACAGCATGACTTTTCAGAGTCCTTCAAGACAGAAAAAAACCCTCTTGGGCTATGAGATTTTTTTGCTTTGGTGAAATTGATTTAAATGAGTTCTGAATGTGAATTTACATTCAGAATACAGGATCCATAAGAGTGGTGTTTTGATGGCCCCTCTCTCTCCCCCTTGCTTAATGAGTCGCTTAAAAAGGACTTAAGCTTTAGAAACAGTTCGATAGCAGTTATGTGTTGTTAGCCTGAGGAAGAAGGTGTTTGCAAGAGGAGATGATGAAGAGAAAGATGCTCTGGAATTAAAAAACTCATTTTAAAATGAAAAGAATCATGGTTTCTCTTTGCTTCCACAGAAGAAATTGGTTTAAACATAAAAGGTTTTCTTGTCCATTTAAATGTTGTAAGTACAGCTTTTCAGCCACCAGAAAAGGCAAAACTCGAAAAACAAAGCAGCCCACTTGGGCAGTAGGAAGCACAGCTCCTTTCAAGGGGTTTATGGTGGTGTCATTGTGGCCCTTTGTGTCTTGCAGAAGAAGATTTACAAGTACAAGAAGGTGCTGAGTAACCCCAGCCGCTGGGAGGTGGTGCTGAAGGAGATCCGGACGCTGGTGGACATGGCACTGACGTCCCCGCTGCAGGACGACTCCATCCACCAGGCACCCCTGGAGATTGTCTCCAAGCTGCTCTCAGAGGTACGGCCTCAGCGGGGGTCTTGTCGCTTTCAGGTCAGAGACAAACTGTTAAAAGTTTGGGGGTGGGTTTTATTTTAACTTGGGCTGTCAGAACTGTGCATGTGAGTCTGCTCGTGACTTCTGCTGACTTGAGTGGAGTTTGCACTTGCTGGGGAGAAGGAAAATTTGACCCATGTTACATAGATTTGTAGAAACAAAACAAGCCCCATTTTATCTTGAGTTTGTTGGTTTGGTTTTTTTTGTTGGTTGGTTTTTGTTTCTTTGGTTTTTTAAATTATTTATGGTAATTTATCATGGGTCTAACTAATTTCTTAAGTCAGTGGTAAAGCTCCCTTTGAGTGCTATTCCATTGGCTTTGCTTCCCATGACCAATAATTTTTTTACCTATATATATACACATGCCAAGAAATTAGTTGTGTAGCTATTTAATTTTTACTAATTCTGGTAAAGAATGTTTTTCTTCAGAGTTACTTATCCTCCTTCTATAACATCTGTTTCAAATAGTTAACTTTGGAATGTCAGGAAATGTCATGCCAAGCAGCCTTTTCATGTCTTAGTTCTGATATGGAAGGATTTGATATAAGCAAAAAAATCCACTATTGTTTTTTCTTGCAGTAGTCAAAAACCTTAGCAACTCACAACTTTGTAACTTCTGAATGGATCATGCTGCTGAAAAAGCACGGAGCAAACTCTTCTGCATAGGTGGTAGCATAGGTGACTTCCAGACAATTTATTGGCTTTTCCTGGTACCATGTTTAAAGAAAGAATTTTGGGAAAACTGGCCACAGATTGTATCCAACACCACAACAATCCTTTTAATAATTTTTGTAGAAACATACAGCTTGTCCTAAGAAAACATTTTAAAGAAATGCATTGCTAGCTTTACTTTTTCAACTGATTGAGACCTCCTCTGGCATCCTGGTGTTTGTGTGCTCAGCTGAGGGAGCAGTGAAGGCTTACACCACCCCTCATAGCAGGCTCTGTACCACCTTCTTTAGGAGAATGATTTTAATGCCATGGTTTTTATTCAGAAAATAAGCAATTGAGTCTTGAGCCTTTCTGCTTGTGTCTGGTGGTAGCTGAGGACTCTGTGTGCTGATGTACCAACTCAAGAGTGCTCTTTGCTCACTCATCTCCTTTCTATTCAACTCTTTCAGAACAACAACTTAACCACTCAAGACCACGAGAGCATTATTGTGGTGAGTATCTTTCTGTCAAAAGCTGAGGACAAATCTATATTGTTTGATAACAGTTCTGTTAGTGCCTGTCTCTGCCACAGTGAAGTAGGGCAAATGTGAAAGCCTTTCCACCAATGCTGCTGAGCTTAGGCAGGAATCAAAACCATTTGTCTGGTTTTTGTGTGGCTTTGTCATTTCTCTTTCCTTGTTTCGTAGATGAATTACACTAAAGCTTTCTCGTCAGCCTGTGTGAGAGAGCACAGCATGTTGAGTGTTAATAGTCTCTCCAAATGGCCTCCTTAGGAGGCTACACAGCAATATCCATATCTGTATGTGTACTTTAAATAGTCAAACCCCATCATTTCCAGATGTGTCCTATAAAACCCTTAGGCAGAGTAGTTTCCTGAGGGGCAGAATGTCTCCATTGTTGAGGGTATGTGAGCAAGTGATTGCTGTTGTAAGTGTGGATATAAGTATGCTGTCATTCCAGTTTAAGCCCCTGCTAATTTATTTGTAAAAATATCCTCTTCCACTTTTTTCATTTTTGTAGGTCACCTTTATTTAGACATAGAAATAAGTGAATCAAATGGCAGCTCAGTTGCTTGCAAAACAAAATATAAAATCTCAACAGTTTATCAGGGAGGTGGAACTTGGTTCCTCATCACTGTGATTTAATTTCATTCTCTGGCAATTTCCAGGAGATTTTCCCAGTAATCTAATCTGGAGCCTCACCACCACCTGATTGTATCCTATCTCTATGACTCTTTCTGCAAAATGACAAGGTGGCAGGTAGCTGCCAGTAGGTGTAATTGTGTTTAACTGTTGTTTAAGATATCATTTTAGCTGGAATCAGCCACTGAGATAAGTTTCTGAAGTAGCATTTACTTTCCTTTGCTATAGCTCTCATTTAACTCTAGTGCCAAGGGTAGTTCAGGCCCCCAGTTACAACTGGTTGTTTTTGGGGCAAGGACTTTCTAATAAAAGATGTGAGGTGGCCCTGCTGTGAGCAGGGGAGGTGGCCTCCACAGGTCCTTTCAGCCTGTGTTACTCCTCTGTTCTGGGTGATGGCTTCTTCAGTTCAAGTCCTGCCCTCGTGTAGGTTGTGCCCAAGCCATTAAGGAGCTGGCAGTTCCTGGGCATTCAGAGCTCACTGCTGTTACCCAGATAACCTGGGCTATTTCTGGACAGTATTGCCAATCCTGTGTATTTATGTAGCATGTGAAAAGTACACAGTGCAGATGGGACCAGCTTTCCTTCTCTGGATGGTGCTGGAGCAGATCAATATCCCAACCAATCCCTTCCTGCTCAGGATGGGGAAGCAGCTGTTGCCACGGCTGGGAAACGTGGGACAGCATGTGTCTGCTTTTGACCATGGCACTCGTAAGGGAAACACAGGAAAAGGTCCTTTCAGGCTGTCACTCTTCCACACTGACCACAGAGGCAGAGCCATGACCTGCTTGACCGTCTCTTTTGTTGGTTTGGCAAGTCCTATAGCAAACAGTCCCAAAGATGGGTTCAGGAAAGATCTTGAGCTCAAGTGTTGGATGGGCAGTGAGGGTGTTCTGGTCTCCCTGGATGGGGTTGTGTTCTCCATCAGTCCCCTGTGGCTGGGCCACCACCAGAGGAGAAGTGAACAGTTGCAGAAGGATGGCACATGATAATGAGTAGAAACCTCATAGTTCTTCCATGTAACCAGACAGAGCTTTGCAGATGTGCTTGGGTTTCATTGTTAAAATTCACACTAATCTTGACCTGTTTGTGTGTGAGAGTTGCTGCTGTGAAACACAGCCATTGCAAGGCTCACAGGGCTGAGTAAGGAGATGAGAGGGAGAGCAAAAACTAAAGCAGGCTGCCTTAGCAAAACCCCAGGTGCCATCCAGATAAAATATCTGGTGTTCAGTTGCTTAATACAAAATGTCCTGGCTGCTGTGTTTAGTGTCTCACATTGAAATGGGTACTGGGAATCCCTTTAACTGAAGAGTGGAAAAGCCTGAAGGCACCACCACATAGAATGTATTATTTTAGTACCATTTTCTAATTTACAAAGGAAGTAACAACAGCATAAGTTCATTACCCCTGCAGTGGCAGGTATGAACTCTAATGTGTTTACCCAGCATAAGCACATTGGTTTGCATAGCAACAGAGGAATGGTTGATCTCAGCTTTTACAAAGTTAGATGCTTGATTTTGATAAATAGGGTCCTCCCAGGTAAGAACAGTGCTAGGTTACTTTTAGTGAGCTATTTCGCACAAAAAAGAGCTTGAACTCCTCCACTAAGGGTATATGTGTGTGGTGTTGTTCAGTTTTTTTCTTTTAGGGAGATGTTCTAACTGAAACAGTGAGCCAGATTCTTCCTTGCTTTATTACATCCTAAAGCAATTGGTCTGCTCCTGTTTCCATTTAAACCATTATAAACATTGCACTCCTTTGCCTGTTTTACGTATTTACACTGATGTAGTTAAAAGCAGAGTTTTCCTGAGGATTCATAGCAGAAGTGTGCTTGAGCTTACCTGTAAAATAAACACACAGCCCACGTCTAATTTCTTTATTGATGCTTTTGTCCTTTCTAAAGGTGAACTTTTATCCCCCCAAGAAAAATACTTCCCTGCAATATGCTTACTCCAGTTGCAGCCTTGTAACTGGATTTTTCTCTTTTTCTCCCTTTCTTTTTAAAGGCAATTGCACCTTTGCTGGAAAACAACCATCCTCCTCCTGACCTCTGTGAATTCTTCTGCAAGGTATCAGAACAGCTTTGCTTTCTGAAATCTCATAGTTGTATATGAATGTAGTTCTTTGAGCGGGAGGTTGTTTTTTTCTTTTAACTCCTTACCTCCTGCCCAGATTGATTTCACTTTTTGGTCAGCAAGCGATGATACTGGAATAGTGAACAGCACCATTGTGATAAATACAATCATATGCTTAGTATATCAGGCTGTTTTGTCCTGATACTGTGTGAGAGAGAAAATTTTGAGACTCCCACACCTCAGTCTGGGTACAAGAGGTGTCCTCCTGCATGTTCTGTTTGGCTAATGCAGAAATCACTGGAGCCACTGTGTTCAGATGTGTGTAACTCAGCCCTTATGGTATTTTGTCATTGGGTAATGGCAGTGAGAAGATCATAAGGACCGATCCTCTTTTCTGGTAAATCCATGCTTGCGCTGCATTTTGTATCCTTTATCCATAAACTTTTGAGTACTTTGGATTGCAGACCTTGTGGATTTAAAAATACTACTTTTCCTCGAGGCCTGTTTGTGTTTCAGTTTCAAGTCTGCTTAAATTTGCTTACTGATGACTGGGTGTGCATTTGTCAAACATTCTGGAAGCCGCTTGTAGTTCCCATCCAGAGTTATTCATCAGCTGCTTCTTCCTACAGAAATTGAGTCAAGTTACACAAACTCCTCTGACTTGGATTTTTATAAGCACTCTTAGGTCATCTGTAGCCTCAGACTCGAGGCATTTTTATTCCTGATTTGGAGTTTTTTGCCTTTGATCTCTATCAGAGATGGGCACCTAATTGTCTGTGAATGTGTGGGATGGGGTGTGTATAGTTGCAGGAAGGGAAACAGGTTATGGACTTCCCAGAACTGAAGTGGACAGGATAATGAGAAAGAGAATTTATCTTCAAAATCCACCCTGCCTTGATTGGGGGTTGGACCAGATGACTTTCAAAGGTCCTTCCCAACCTAAATTACTCTCGCTCATACATTATGATTGTATATTTCATCCTGTGATGGGAGAGTGGGTTGTTGGTACCTTTCAAGGTCCACCACAGGTTTTTAGCCTGGATCCCAGAGAAGGGGGTTTTGTGGCATTGCACTGCCTGTGTGACCGTATCTTCCTCTCCCCAACCCCTTTCCTTTTAAAACTTTTGGCAGTTTTCAACTGAATTTGACCAAAGAGTTGTAAGACCCCAAACTGGTCCATTGCAGTGAGTTTTGGGAAGAAGAGGCAATAGGGAAGGGAATTTGCACAGTTTGTGAGCTCCCATGGGAATCTTCTACTAGACGCCAGCAAATCCATAGGAACGAGCAGTGTTACGAGTACCCTAATCCCAGGAAATATTAATTTAGCCCTTGGATCTTGTTAATCTCGGGGTAATCCACACATGGGGTGTGAAGCCAGGGGAGACCCACGTCCATAATTCCTGCAGCTCACAACATGACCTGTTGCTCATTGCAGCACTGCCGAGAGCGCCCGCGGTCCATGGTGGTGATCGAGGTGTTCACCCCAGTGGTACAGAGGATTCTCAAACACAACATGGTGAGTGCTCATGCCACGGGAGCTCCAGCAGTCTGGAGAAGTTCTACTGCCCTGTCTTTTGTAATCAGCAGCTACTCTGTTGCCTGTAATGTGCTGTGAAATCTAAACCTGCCCCCCAAACTGTGAATGCTACATGTAATTGTGTGCTACTTCATCAGTGCAGAACTAATAAGCTTTCCGTGGAATTCTCAAAAGCGTCTAAGCAAAGCCATGTTTTGAAGGATGTTTCTTTTGGCAGCATTGCCAGCATATGCAGCTCCAGCTCTCTCCCACCTGGCCCTTGGCTCCTTATTTACTCCCTGCATGCCATCCTTGCAGTTAAAACAGTTTAAAATCAAATAAATAACAAAACCAGAATGGGGACTTTGTTGATTTTGAGCTGGGGCCCTCAACACTTTTTCCATAAGACACCACCAGCTCTCTGTATTTCCATTTTTCTTTGGACTCATGTCCATTGAGTTCTTACCTGGGTGTCCTGAGTATCCTTATGCTTTTCTACTGTTATTCTTCCTTCTCGTTGCAGGATTTAGGTACTCTGTCATTTTATGACTTTTCTTTCCCAGACTTTCTCTCTTCTCGTTGCTGATCAATTCCGTGTCATTGTTTGAAATAAATCCCCTGCTGTTCTCTCCACCCTGTAGACCGGAATCCCTATCCCCAAACCCTGAAAATATTCTTACGTGATCCATATTCCTTTCCTAAGAGAGGTCTGGGGTATTTACCAGCTCTCCAACTTTTGTGGCATATTGTTTCCTGCCATGGTTTTTAAGTTACATGAAGAAGTCTTCCTTCACAATGCAGAGGCAAAGAAAAACAAATAAATAAAATAAAGTATGTAAGGCAGTTGATTTGGCTGTGATCTCTAGGATGAACCTCTGTAACTTCATAATCAACTTCTTTTCACTAACACATAATTTTAGAGACCATCCATTGTCATGCTGTGATGAGCATGAACCCAGTAGAAAACAGTTCATATTTTTTTATTTTTCCAATCTTATTATTTAACTCCCTGAGTTTACAGAACTAGGTAGAAAGCCCAAGATGGCAGAAAGGTCATATTCCTGGCTCTGTGCCAGCACTCTGCAGACATGTAAACATTTTTGAATATTCTGTAGTGTTCAGTGAAATATTCTGTAAATGTTATTCTTGGATCCCAGACTGATTTTTTTTAAATCATCCAGAGCTCTTGAGGGGTCTCAAATAAAATCTAAATGCATAGTGTAGTGCTTGTATTTGGTTAGCTTCAGAGAATTGGGTATATTTACCATACTTAACATTTGCAGATTGAAAATCAACATGCCTGTACCGCAGTGTGTAGTCGGAGAATTTATGGTGTCAGGTATTAATTGGAGTGGATTTGGGCACTTTACCACTCTCTGGGGACCTCTGTACTGAATAGTCCTTTAGAGAACGTGTGTGTGTGTGCACATAAATAAGTTACTCTTTAGGGGGACACTAAACTTCATCACCTCAGGAGGCCCTGTGCAGTCCTTGGGGCAGGAGACTGAGCTGGCTCTTCTCACCTTTGCCTTCAGTTTGTTCTGTGGCCTTTGAAAATTCCCGACAAGTTTTGTTCCACAGTTTTCTACCTGTAACATGGGGAAAGAGTGTCTCATTTATCTATGATTTTGACATCTGATCAAAGGAACAAGGATAGGTTTTTGTCTTGCTGGTAGTACTGGTTACGTGCAGGACTGGAGGCTGTTGTGTGCCGAGTTGTTTGGGGAGTGCTCAGCAGCCTCCCAAACCTTTGGGTTTCAGCTGTTCGTAGTCTCAGCCCAAATGTTAGAATATAAGCACTGGGTTTTTTTGAGCAAACAGTGTTGGTGGTGTGTATTGTTCTGTGCTTGGTATGTGACAGGGCATCGTATTATATTTAGAGGGATATTTTATTTTACAGAGGTTGGCAGTGACATCCTCTTTATGATCTCTTGGACTTTGATTCCAACTTCAGTTAGGACACCTGCATGGGTTGAAAACTTTCATAAGCAAATTGCAGTTGCAAAAGCTGTCTTGCAAGGCACGTTCATGAAATTAATCAAATGTTGTGTGAAGGACACATGGTCTCCTGCCCTTGGATCAAGTGCATTTGCACCTGCCAGAAGGAGCTGTTTAATGATTTTAATTGTAATACCAAGTGTGGAATTGCCCACAGTCCCTTTGCTGGGTGAAGTTACCAGGCAGCCATTCAGTACCAGCAGAGTGACACTTGGGGCTTGAAGGAGACACTGTTCAGCCTAAGCTTGTTTTCAAGTTTTTGGTCATTTTCTCTGGCTATAAAACTTATCAGATATTAATACAGGTTGTGCCATAGAAGTGCACAATGAAACCAAAATGAGTTAACAGAAGGTTTCAGTGCTCTGGGAGTTTATCATCCCTTTCACAGACCACCACTAGTTCATTACCATTTTTGGCATATCTTTAAAATGTCAGTTGCCATGTATTTTTTTCAGGATAACTTCCACAGGCAGCTGCTGGAGGGATAACTGGGAGTGCTTGTTTGTCCTCAGTGGACCTCGTTCCCCACTTGGAAATTCATCTCTGTAGTTTTGCAACACCTGTGTAATAAGGTTACACCTGTGTAAATGTGAGGAGATGTGCTGTGGAATAACACTCACCAGAGAGCAGAATTTACTCCTTTCACATCTAAAAATAGCAGGTGATGTAAGGAGATGCAGGATTTCAGTTAGCAGGTGCCTCTCTGACTGCAGGATTTAAAGAAAGCGACTCTTGAGCTCACCTGTCAAATTTACATTGTAGCTGGAGTAAAATCCCTGGAGAAAAAACTGATCTCGGGTTTTGTACTTGATTGCTTATTGTTTGCATGTCAGAATGATTTTCTCTAAAACCAGAATAGGTATCACACCAAACATGGAAATATAATATTATTTTTCTAGTTTTATTTCTAAAAATCTGCACTTAGGAGTGGAAGCTAATGCATCAAACAAAAAAATGTATTTCAAAATCAAAATATTAAGTGAAAAGTGCAAAACAAATGTAAGTATAGGTGAGATTTTTTGGGTTTTAGTTGTTTGGAAACAAAGATCTGTTTAATGAAACAAGGTGGGTATAAAGGAAAGAAGAGATTGGAAACCTTGTCATTATTAGTGGGGAGAACATTACTTCAGTGTGCAGAGAGGCTCTTCTCTTGAAGCTGTCAGCATAAAAGCAATGTGAATTCAGTTGTGTTTGAGCTGGTTTCTTTTGAAAACCCACAGTTTTGATGTACATTCACCATCTTTACCGAGTCTCTCCTTCTTGGACAGGATTTTGGGAAGTGCCCTCGGTTGCGGCTCTTTACTCAGGAGTACATTCTGTCTTTGAACGAGCTGAATGCTGGAATGGAGGTGGTGAAGAAGTTTATTCACAGGTTAGTTACGTTTAATTTATGGCTTATATCCAATCCTGTGTCCATGCTTTAGTGTGTTACTCCTCCCAACCCTGCTTTGTCTCTTTACTCGCTGTTAAAAGTAGCTGGTGCTTTTTGGTACTGGCAAACAGCAAATAAATGGAGTCCATCAGGCAACATTGCTGAAGTCTCTTTTTAAAAATGCTAATTTTCAAATAAGGCTGGTGTTTTCTGCCTACTTCCACACTGCAAGCAAATGGACTTTGCTGTGTGTACATTATTCTTATACATTTAGACTCAAAGCCTCTGCAGAATGATTCAAATTAACTTTCAACCTTGTAACGCTCACTCACATGTGAAATTTTGGGGGGACTTTAGTAGGGATACCACATCAATTAAATTGATGATTCGGCTTACCCTTGTTCCTAAATAGGGCCATTGGATTTACAGGGTTAAAATATCTCTCTGTTACGGCCCTTCTGAAGCTCCCCCAAGGATGCCTGTCCAGGTCTGACAGCTTGTTCTGTCTGACTGGTTTTGCCCACAGAAATCCTCCTCGCAATGATATCGTCTTGTTTTTTGTTTTTCAGCATGCATGGTCCAACGGGACAATGCCCACATCCCAGGGTCCTGCCAAATCTTGTAGCTGTGTGCTTAGCTGCCATTTATTCCTGTTACGAGGAATTTATCAACAGGTCAGTATGAATTCCCAGCTGACCACGTGTTACTCCCTTCCAAACCCACGGCACTGCTAAACAAGATCAGTGTGAGACTGGTGTGCTAGAAAACTTGAAAGAAGCTGAACCTTCATTCCCTGGTACTCACCAAGGGAGTGAGGAAAGGGAAGGGTGAGACCTTGAAGAAGGGGTTGTGTGTAAATCCCTGTGTGTCTGCAGCTTTGAACCCGAGCTGGTTTCACAGCGCTGTCTCCGTTATTGTGGAAAATTTGATTCCTCACTCACCGCAAAATAGACACCGCAGTTCTCGACACACGAGCCAGTTTCCAGTAGACACCAAGGGTTCCCCTCTGCTATGTTTCCTCTTTGTTTATGCCTATCTGACTTTCCTCATGGTAGAGCATGGACAGGGGCTGCTCAGTGTCCAACACAAATTCCAGACATGAAGGCTGCAGACAAATGTCTGGGCATGTACTATAGCCAGATACATACTTGGGCATGGATTCTGTTACAGCTTTGCACAACTTGGACAGGAAAGTTCACCTTTAGACTAAACTGACCTGTCAACTGGAGTAACGAAAAGCTCAAATCTTTGTAAAACAGGGGCTGCAGAACAGTCCTATTGGAGCCTTTTAATGTTTTTAATTGATTTCAGTAATCTGATTACACAGGAGAAAGCCATCCGATGGGCTGGGGTGAAATGCAGTGGGAAATTGGAAAAAACTGTGGCTTCTCAGTGTTGCACTCTCTCTCCCGCTCTCTGCTGGTATGTCTGTCTACTGAAATTATTTGTTTATTTTTAAAATTCAGTCGGGACAATTCGCCAAGCCTGAAGGAAATTCGGAATGGCTGCCAGCAGCAGTGTGACCGAAAGCCCAATCTCCCCCTCCGCCTTCTTCACACAAGTCCTGACCTGGTCTCTCAAGAGGCCACCTTGACTGAATCCCGTCTCAAACCAGTTATTGTCACTTCCAACGAGATCCACGTGGAAGTGGAGCGCAACAACACAGCCAATCAGAAGATGACAGCCAGCGTTGGCAACGACAGCGAGCCCAACCTCATCGACTGCCTGATGGTCAGCCCCACCTGCAGCACCATGAGCATCGAGCTGAGTGCCCAGGCAGACAGGATCCTGGGCTGCTACGTGGAGATACTCAAGATGCTGTGAGTAGCTGTTTTGAACAGCTTTTTGAACAATGTCATCTTAACAATGGGGAGGCTTTTCCCACAGGCCTGTTGTCTTCAACATCTGTGGCTAGCCAGCACGTGGTTATAAATCTTAACTCCAGCTCTGGAGAGTCCAGCCTCTGAAAGAGGCATCTGGCACTGCCAAGATGTTCTAAAAATAGCATTAGGAAGATGAAAATGGAAAGCTTATTTGTACAGTGAGCCTCAGGCATTTTACAGAAGACGGGATGTTGGTGCCAGTGGTTTCTGTTTTTGTTCTTGCCCACCAAAAATAAATAAAAAAACCCATTTGTCTCTTCCGGGGCTCTTAGGATTGCCTGAGACAGAGCTAGAAAGGCAGGTCTGTGCTAGGTTCAGTGCTTATGCAGTGAGAGGCAACACTGCTGCCCTGACTTCAGCAGGAGCTGAATACAGTTCTTGTTGTTCGCTTAGATGTTCTCCATTCACGTGCTTGTGGAAGTTTTATCACTTATTCAGATTTGCTTGTATTAGAGTGAAGTCTCTATTTTTTGTTCAGTTGCTTTGCTAAAGTCGACCTGTGTTAGAGAACGGGCGTTCAAATAGTCTTTGCCACAAAATGATGGCAAGAGGATTCCTGGCAGGCAAATCTTCTGAATATCTTAAACAGAAATATAAAGGAAAAAGTTCTTCAGGAAAAGCTTGGTTTTCTCTGGATAAATAAACGAAAAGGAATAACAGAAAAGGTGGACTGCAGAATGGGAGCTTGTAATAGAAGTGCAGTAAAACAACTTTGTTGACTTTGACAGCTAGCTCTGGCACTGAGTTGCAGTGTGTTTTGTGGCAAACTGTTAAACTTCTACATTAATTATTTTTAAACAGTGTAAGGCTTAATGAAGTCATAGTTGAATTTTTTAGAATCCAAGACATGGTGGGTGAAATCTGGGCTCTGCTGTAAACCGTGAGCATGCGCCTACACTGCAGACAAATGCACATCTGGGGGTGCAGTCTCAAGGAATGAAATGAAGTCAAACCGCTGTGTTGGAGGATTTTGGGAAGGTTTTGTCCCACATTTTCATTTTTTTTCAAAATACATAGTACAAATTTGCAACATCACTCTTCCATTCACTGCACAGCTGACTTGCAAATACTTAAGTACTCATTCAAAACTGGAGACAGGACAAGTGAATACGAGATACTGTTCCCATTAGATTCTTGAGCAGGAAGTTGCTGTGAAGGCTAATTTTATATACATTTTCTGCTCCTGTGGCCTAGGTTGTTCTGCCTTTAAAAATGTTTGCATAAAAAAAGCACTGCCTCTGAGTTTGCTTCATCTGGAGGCTCCTAAGTTTCCATGCACCCAGGTGCTACATTAAACATGTCGTGTATTTATTCCTGTCCCCTTGACTCTCCCTGTTTTCCATAAACACTGTGCACTCTCCCAGTCCTGATGCTGGTTTGGATGCTGACTCACTAAGCATTGACGGTTTTGGTTTCATCATGCAGCTGACACACACTTATAAACAAATTCACAAATGGGCATGTTCTTCCTCACAGTCTCTCCACGTTTTAAACATCTGATATGCCAGGTCCCAATTCCCATATAATTTGCTACACAAAGAACTCATTTCACTCCATACCTTAAAATAATCTATTTTTTAAATGTGTTTGCTGGCTTTTTAAAAATCAAGCTGTTCAGCAGCAACAGTGAAAAGGGAAATGTGTTACTGTTATAGGTGTTGCAGGTGTGGGGCAACTTTGGGCCCTTTTTCCACTTGTACAGTGGGAGTTCTGAAAGGTGAAACCCACGGGATGTACACAGTGAGGGACCAGTGATACCACAAAACTGGTGCAACTCTCCTCAGAGTGCCCTGCCAGAGCCCACACCCTGCTTGAGAAATCACAACCTGTGAGAAAATAGGGCATCTCCTAGGGCAGAGCCATGGATGTAGCTCCACTCGTTTGAGTTCCCTTCCATTCCTGTTCATCCCTTGACTTTTTTGGGGCCTGAAAGCAGTAATGCAGAACTGAGTTCTGCTCCTGATTCTGCCACTGGCTCACTAGGAGGTTTTAGATAAGTCACTTATAAATGCCTCATTTTCCTTACTTCTAAAATATACATAAAGATTTTCAATGTTGTTTTTTAAATCCTCAAACCAGTGATGGAAAAGCGTTCTAGAAAGGCCTGTAGTTATTACCAAAAATACAGGATAATGCTGTTGTGATGCTGATTACTTTCATGCTCTAACTCTTCTTGAACAAAGGATTTCTGTTGCATGAAATACTATTACTGTACTTTGAAAATCTGAGAATATGAAGAAAGTGAGTTGAAGAACATGCCAGTAGGAAGAAAATATTAATTATAAAACAACTGCAATCCAGGAGCTGAGCTCTCAGCGGGCATTCACTAAAATAATGTTCTTATTAATAGCAGTGGTAAGCCAAACATAAATAAGTTGCTTAGCATTGAGTTTGATTGTTCTTTTAGGTGTCTGATTCAGTATCATCATCAAAACAAGAGAGTCACCAGCGATGATACCTTTTTTGCATAATTGACTTAGGGCAGCAGGGAGTAATTTATTTAGGCAGATTTTAATTACTGGAAGTCTAGCAAATAAGCATTCTCAACAGTAGCTTCAACAGAGGACATTTTATTGTTCACCTAACTCTTATGCAATGCTTAGATGCTTAGTTTTTGGGGAAAAAACTCACTTTTAATATTGATGAAGATGTTATTTAATAATCACTGTAATACTTCACTTTTTGCACAGAAGGCTAAAAGGGCAGTTTAGAAAGTTCATCTGTGGGGCTCTTACAGCGCCTAGAACATCTTTGACCCTTTTTCTAATGTAGTTGAGTAACAAAACACAACTGTTGCATACTAAAGGAAAGCAGAAAATCATGATTTTAAAGATGTTGGCAGATGACCCAAAGTCTGGGCAGATTTTAAAGGAGGCACAATCTCTGGGGGAACTCAAAAGTGGATCAAACTTCTGTGTCAGTATTCTGTAACTCATTCTGGACTCTGATAATGTTACTGACACCAGCCAATGCCTCCTGAATCCTGCAAGTCTTAAACTGGTGCAAAGAAAGTACACTAAATTAACTGAAAAATTTCTGTTCATCATATTAAATGAGAGGCTCTGAGAACAGCTCGGCATTGCCCAGCTCCTACTTGCATGTTAATGTTTCCATGCATTTGGGAATGTCTCGTACAGCCAAACTTGGGCTGGAACAGGGCAACCATGGTAAGAGAAAGTTGCAGTAGAAGGGGCCGTGTGTCCTCTCCTTGGGCTGGAGAACTTCAAAGTTTTCTTTCCCAAAGGACCCCACTGGTTCCAGGGGGTGGGGAGACACTTAAACTGTCTCTGCAGTGAAATCTGGGTCAACAAATAGCAAGGTCAGCTGGCTGTGAGAACAGACCCTTCTCGGGGAAGCTGTGTTGGTGTTGTACCCTTTGTCTGTGTTATTTTTTGTTTCCATGGCTGCCTGTAGTGGCAAGGGTCCGTCCAGATGTCCAGACACTTGTACCCCTCTCTGGGGCCAGTGTCACAACCTGTTTTGGGCCAACCTTGTGTTGCTGTTTCCTGATGCTTCCATGCCAACTGTGAGCAGTGGGGCCCATTTCTGTTCTCAGCAGTCAGGGCAGAACCTTTCTAAGGTCTTTCAGTGGTGCTCAATTTTCTGCTTTTGAAAAAGCCGAACAAGCCCATCTCAAAAGAAGGCTGAGCATGAAAAGGCACCTCACTGTTTTGCAGATAGCAGGTTTGTGCCTTGTATTGACAAGGGGTCTGATGAGGTTTTTTCTCAGCCTGCCCTGGCATCCTGAGCAGAACCTTACGTTATATAATTCAGGAAGCTGGACCTAGAGCAGGGAAAGAAGGGATCGGGTACGTGTCCGCGGGGTTTGGTCATCTTGTTATTATCTGACAACAGAGGTTGCCTTGTCAATCTGCTTGGTCTGGAGAACAAGCTGCTTCCAAGCAGTTGCTCTTGTCTCTTCATTATCCTCCAAAACCCGAGGACTTGGGGCTTGCAGTGTCTCAGGGATGAGAGCCATGGCTTTCCAAACACAAGCACCCACTGGAGCTTCCCCTGGCTGCTCTGCATTCCCCAATAGGTCAGTGGCATGCTCTGAATATCCCAAGTGGATTATCTTATGTCATGTTTATCGGGGTTGCCCTGGGCTGCTCGTATGTTTTGGATTGTTTGTGCCGCACATGACATGGGGCAGGTTTTCATTTTGGTGAAAGGTGATCCCGGGGAAGGAAAATGTATTATGTTGGCAGGCCAAGAGCGATGATGGCCCAGAGGCAAAGTCACTGCAGTCGGGGATTATTTAATTAATATGGTTGTTCTGTGCTCTGGCCAATCCCCCAGGACAGGCTTCAGGGTGAGGGAGGCTGTGTGCAGTGGCAGGTGATGGCTCTGGCAGTTGTCACCGCTGGCTCCGTGACCCCCACACGCTTCCCAGGACCCCGCAGGTCGGGCTGCAGCCTGGCTGCTCTGCTGCTCACCTAGAATTGCAAATCCCGCAAAAATCAGAGCCAGGCAGTCGTTCTGCCCCTTTTATAAGGCCAGTGCTGGGTTTGAGCTGTGTGATGAGTGTTGAGCCCAGCACCCTTTGAAGAGCTGGGAAGGGAGTTCGTCACAGGCGCTGTCCCAGGCTCTCCCTGTAGCTCTGTGCTGCCTCCTTCTCCTGGCCCAGCCTCTTTGGCTCATTGCAGTGGTTGTTAACTGCAGCCAGAACTAATCCATCTCCCTTTCTTTCCCTGCTTCAAACACTTCTGTCTTGTGTTGGAGCTTTGAATGGACTGGGGAAAAAAAAAAAGAAAAGAATAAAGCAACTGTCTGAAATGAAAGAAGAGTGGAGATGAGATGAGCACAGACAGAAGGAAAATGTTTTTGAAAAGGGAATAGGTGGGAGGAGGAGAAACACCGTAGGCTTTTAATAAGTAGTTTAGTTTTATCCTTGTGCTATGTTTGTTTCATGTTTCCTAGCTCAGATTGAAGGGATTACAGGCTGTGCAGATTTTATGTTCAGGTCCCACTCACGTGACCAAATTTTATGTATTTTGTAGGAGGCAATTTTCCTTCTTTCTTTCTTCCTTCTCCTCCTGGGGAAGCAGACTGTGGTTTATTTTCACTGCCCTCTCACAGACCTGCCCTGCAGATGGAGGCTCCCCAGCTTCAAGAAAAGTCAGAGTGATACCGTCCCATTCTGTCTGCAGTTTCACTTGGTCTTAGTCTATTACAAAATGGCTTTTTTCTTACTCTTGCAATTTCCTTTGAAGATCAGCCATGAAAAATGGATTGGTTCATATTATTAGTAATCACAACTCTCCAGATTGCTCAAGAAGGAACTTCAGTGGTGTAACACTTAGCCTGAGATGTCACAGGCGCTAAGCCTCAAAGTGGGGCTCAGCTTTTAAGCTTCTGTTAGAAAAGGTTTGTAGGTGCTGTATCTCATGTGATATGGAGCACCTTTAACACCTCTGAATTTTCTAACTCAGCCTTTTGACTTCAAGTCTCCCATGCTCAAAAATCTGCTTTTAAAGTTGTTTGTATCTACCAATAAAAATATGTTGTTTTTAGAATAAAATCAGCTAGGAATTTCCAAAGGGTATGTATATTTAAATTAAAAAAAAGAAAATGTCTGGACTATGTTCTCACACCTGACAAACGTAGTGAGACTCGGGCTGTGTGGTGAGAGACCTGTGGCACTTCTCAGGGCTGCAGCTATAGATACACTGCATCAGCTCTCTCCTACAGAGACCTGGTAGTTAAACAAGAGACTTTCAGCTGAACCTGAACACAGGTCAGAGCTCTGTGTCACCGACCCATTCAGTGTGTCTGTACATCAGAAACAACAAATAATCTTGTAGAGAGCTTTAATTAATCAAAGCTTTATTGAAAGAACCCAGAGAGCTCATCTTGGAGATGCTGTGTCAGAGGTTTCCTTGCCTTATTTCCGTTTATATGACAAGCCCCATGCTCAGGTGTTTCACGATATTCACTTTACACTGACTAAATGGAAAAACAACCCCTGTAATGAAGTCCTGCTTCATGTCTTGCTGTTCTGAGACATTAAACAAAGTTGATCATCTTCCTTATTTGTTCAGTGGCTAAGCAGGTGAGGGACTTTTTGACTCTGGAAAGAACCTTATGAATGGATGATCACAAAGTGATCTCTCTGACTGACTCACACTCGCTTTAGGTTTGTGAGACACCCCTTGTCTCAGAAGTAGCCCCTAGTCTAGACCTGAGAACAGAATTTTTGATGGAGGAGAAAATTGGGTTCACTGGCTTCTAGCACCACTGGCATGGGCACGAGGTTTCTTTTTTAGATTACTGTAACTTCACATGTGCTGTTCTGGTTTTTAATACACTAAACCGCTTTCAGGTCACAGCTTGCATGAGATATCACACACTTGTGTAACCTGAACTCCACACTGCTCTTGGGCAAGTGATAACTGCTTCCCTGGTTGATTTTTACATCACAGTTCCTTATTCAAGTAAAACTTCTCTGCATGTTGCTTCTTAAGAGAACCCTGCTCATGTATTTAAATTTTCTTTCTGTGAACACGTCTTTGTGGCCTGTCCAACATCATGTGTGTTATTAGTTTATGGACATTTCTGGTTTATGTGGTTCAAAAGATGGATGAGACTTTTGGAAATGCATCCATCTTAAATTCCTCTGGGCTAGAACGTTCCCTTTGCAAAGCTGCGTTCTTTTGGAACAGTTCCTGTGCATATGTTGTCTGTCTCTAATGCTATCAGTAGATACTGTCCATTCGAGAACATTACACTTCGTTCCTTCCCAAAGACACACCACACTTTTGTGCCAAGTTTCCTGTAAGCTGCAGCCAGTGATCTGGTTTTTGACACTGAAATCCAAAGGGTAGCAGCACTAAGAGGAGGTGGCAGGCTTTTCTACATTGTTTCTACAGACATCCCCAGGTGTTTCAGCCCACGAGATTCACTTCTGTGTGTACTCGTTACTTCTGAGAGCCGGGGTCTGGGCTTTGGCTGGTGGGTTCTGTGTCAGAAATGGATTGGGGGGTATCTTTGTTTTTACAACTGGGCTTATGTCTTATACCAAAGAAAAATTCCAATTAAATGTAGAGAAGAGCTGTAAATAGCAATGGCCTGGTAATTGCTCTGCCAACTTAGATGAAAGTATTACTTAGTGATTAAATGTCAACAGGTTTCATAAACAGCAAATGTCTTTAAGTTGACATAAAGAAGGCCTCTCTGGAGGTCACTGTAAATACCGGATTTGTTGTGCCTCCATGGAGAATGTGCTGAAAATGGAAAGGGAAATGTCACTGTAGATTTTGAGAGTGTTTCAGTAAACCAGAAAGGCTTGTTGGTGCCTACAGTAAAAAGCTTTTAACTCCTTGAACTAACTGTTGGCAAACCATTTTTAAAACCTGGTAACCAATTACAAAATGTTTGTTTTGCAGGTCAGACTATGATGACTGGAGACCAGCCCTGGCCAGCTTGCTTCAACCTATCCCATTTCCCAAGGAGTGAGTTTGCACTGTCGTAGTATTTACTGGCTTGTTCTTGTTACTGGTTTTTTATGGTGAGATATTCGTCAAGTAGAAAGTGATGGTAGTAGGAGCTTTGTGCCTCTAGTATTGATTTAGAAACCTAAGTTGATTTTGGCTGATGCAGAGGGATGTGAAGACCTCCCGTCTTCGACTTCCTTCCCCATTTCTCTCAGATGATCCCAAAGAGAAACATGGTTAAGTAGAGACAGGCAGACAGGAAGGGAAGGAAAGCTGGTGAGGAGGAGAGCAAAGTGAGAGATTTAGTGGAGGAGGATGCTTTGCTGGCATCACAGAGACTCCTGTCATTTGTATTTTGCATTAAATGAAGAAGCTGCCCTACGGATCCGCTGAGCTCCCTCGGAAACCTATTAATGAACAGTGGTGTTTATAAAGTGCAGACCTCCATGGACAAAAATTACAACCTGTAATTGTACAATTTGCTGGCTTATCACATCCCCTAATGACCTGATGTCTTGAATCACAGAGGTCTAATCCTCCATGCCAGGTTACCTGGGCTACAGTGAGAGCTTGGAGATAGGTAACAGAGACATCATTACCTAAGTCAAATGTGAGTCCTGGGGGAGTTGTAAACCATACCATGATGCAAGGCACTTCACAAAATGACCATTAATTGCTTTACTGATGTATGATGCTAATTAGCTGCGACCATACCCTAATTGCATTGCAATTAAAGAATACACCTGGCTCTTGGAGGTAGCCAAAACTCTGTTTGTAGTTATATAATGGTATTGTAAGTCTTTTACTTTCTTCTGACCCAAAGCTCCTGCTGACATTAGTCAGAGTCTTGTCTAAGACAGACTCAAGAAAAGCTACAAGATTTGTTCCAAGTAATTTTCCCCCCTAGGTTAATGAAAGAGGCTTTATCTGATTTTTTTGAAAGATTTTTTTTGTGTGTGTGTTATGTGCTGCAGTTGCTTAGCAAGTCCTTTTATTATCTGGAAAGAACTGAAAAGTGCTTGTTTGGGTTTTTGGGCTTTTTTTTCCCCTTTTTCCCTTCTCTCAAATCCTCATACTCTTCTGTTTTCTGTTTTAAATTTCAGGGCTCTCGCACATGAGAAATTCACAAAGTAAGTTTCTGGGGCTCCTTTGTTTTATTGAATAAATACTTGTACTAGTCAATAATAGCAATAATGCATTATTCAGTATTGTGTCTCTAATGGCTTTTATCTGTGAAGGGCTGTAAGCATGTTCTGTTAGCAATAAAAAGTTTTCTTTGTAATTTACTGTGCTAGCAGGAGCCCAAGGAATAAAGCCACTGGATGCTGATAGAATTTACAAAGGAGTTTGTCAGTGCACGTCTCTGAAACATTTTCTAGGCTATTGTGAACAGACACTGTCCTTGGTAATCGCTTTTGGGCATCATATTTCCTTCCTGTGGAAGGAGTTCAACTTGTTTCTCTCTAAAGTGCATGAATATATATCATTTTAGGTGTTATTCAAAAGAAATGTAACACTCGTGCAAATACTGCAACCAGCAACTGCTTATCCTTGTCCTTCTTACTCTTTATTTCTTTCAGGGAGCTGAAATATGTGATTCAGAGATTTGCAGAAGACCCGAGGCAAGAAGTGAGTTTGTTGGCAGTTTACACTGGGTATTAATTGGAGGGATTGCAAGTGCACTTGTTCAGATCTCTCCTTAAGTAGTTTGTTCCAAAACACGGTATGGTTTTGCTCTAAGTCTCTTAAGGAGTAGTGGCCACTCAGGGTGGTTTATGTGTAAGGTTTATGTGTTGTCACCTCCTCGTCTGGCATCGGTTGATGTCCTTGTTCTGCAGTTAACTGCAACCAGCAAGATTTTCCCACTCTGTGGGATCACTCAGAGCTTTTCATCTTCTGTACCAAAAAACGGGAAGTAAAATCCATGGATCCACGCAGCTTACAAAATAACAGGTTTTATGTGGCTTTGTTTCAGCTACATTGTGTGCAAATGACCGTAATTCTCATGAATTGGCAGCAGAAAGGGGGTGGGAGGTGTGCTGCTGGGGTGAGAGTGTTGCTGCAGCCTCGTGGTGGCCGCTGCTTCGGAGCTGCACTCGGAGCCTGCTCAGCATCATCAGCTTTGGCTGAGTCAGAGGGAACCTCTCATCCACAGTGATTCTTGCTTTAGGCATAAAGGCAAGAAAGCTCCCTCAGACTGTGGGTGAAGCTTTATCATCACTGCCCAGAACTCCTGGTTTCCATGAGTTTAGCTCTTGTGAGCAGTAGTTACCCTTGTGAGATGAGACCTTCTTGTCCTAGAATGGCACCAGGATTTCATCTGTCATTAGTGTTCCGTGCCCAAAGGAAGGGATTTACCTCCCACACACACACCCCCCTCAAAAATTGAAATGGAACATCTGTTTCTTCAAGTGAAGGAAAAAAGAAAAGGAAAAAATAAAGCTTAATTATGACTTCTCTATTAAATTGTGGGACTAAATATAGTAATCCTTACAGTGGGCCAAATTTAGACTAATGGTTGCTCACTGGTGCCAGTTCTCCAGTGCAGCTTCCGTGTTATGTATCCCTGTTGAGTTTTCCCTGTGGATTTCCTTCACCCTGACTCTGGTCAAATTTTATTAGAGAAGGAGTAATAAGAATTTTTAATGATTGGAATGAGCAAGCCATGAGCCACTGCATTTAGTATGCAGATCACATCAGATGTGTAGACACACATGCTGGGAGGACAGGGGGAAAATGACAGAAGCTCAGAAATTTGTGGGGGTTTTTTGTTTGGTTTTTTTTGTGGTGGTTTTTTTCCCAAGTGAAAGGAGCTGTTCTAGATTAGAGCCATTTTGTATTTGATTTGTGTAAAGGGAATGAAAAAGGCCATGCAGTTCGTGATGATGCAGCTTCCCTCCTTGGCTATGCTAAAAAAATGGATTCTGGGAGTGGAGACTGGTCTGCAGCTCTGTAGATTGGAATATTAACCATGAAATTCCCAGCAGTCCCTGATTTTGCAGTTACTTTTGGCCCGGTGTGAGAGACTCTGGTGGTTATTGGCAGGAACTGTAACCTTCCCAATGTGTTCACTTCTTGGCAGGTCCACTCGTGTTTGCTGAGTGTGAGGGCTGGCAAAGACGGCTGGTTCCAGCTCTACAGCCCTGGGGGAGTGGCCTGTGATGATGATGGAGAGCTCTTTGCCAGTATGGTATGTGTCTGCAATAATGGGAGCTTAGAAACTCCTTTGCAGTAAGTAGCTAATGCCTAGTTGGCAGTAACAAGATTTACTTGCTTTTGTCAAAAAATAAATTATCAAAATCATGATTCTGTAAACCATGAGTGTTCACCAGAAAATCCAGATCTTTCTGTCGCTAAATCCATGGACGTCCCTTGCAGTCACAGTTTGGTTCACATGTTACTGTTCTCTTTTTGAACCTTGGTGTGTTTTCTCACTGGTAGTGCAATGCACAAACCACGCCTGTGCATATGAATGTATTTTTGTATTTATAAATACGTCTGTTTGTGTGTCTGTATCTTAAAACTCTCTCAGGGAACATGGAATACTGGGAGACAGGGGAGACAGACTGTTCTGTATATCCACACCCATAGTTTTCATTTATAGGCTACCCTGGAATTTAAAACCAACAGTTACCTTGACTTAATCAAAGGATGGATGGATAGATATAAAAAGGTGTTATCAGTGTCTGCCCAATTATGCTGTTGTGAGGAGGTGTAATTAGAAACCAGCATTCCATTTCCAGCAGTTAGTTATTTTGTAACTCTGAGAAGGGCTAGACTGAAAATAACAGGTTTTAATCAGTGATGTGATTTAAGCACTGTCTTCCTGTGCAACCTGGGTCAAGTCACAGAGGTCTCTTTCTGTATTATTTCTCCATATACCAAGTAAGATGGAAATGAAATTCCTGGTAAGGAGGAAAACATTTGTTGAAGTTGGCTGTTGGGTACACAGTGAAGTGACTCTTGGGGGGATCTACACTTTGTGCATCTCCCTCATGCTGAACATTTTGGGGCATAAAGAACATATGTGTCTGTCTATACCCTTAAATTCAGATGGATCAGATACCTCTGAAACTGATAATGGAAGAAGAGTGTTTACAAAAGGTTTCATCCCTCTTCACTGTTTATCTGTCTTTCTCTTTGAAAAGAAAATTTCTTCAGAACTGTATCATTTCTCCTGAGAGCTGTTGTGGTTCAAGATATTTATGAGCATCAGGAGATGGCGTGCATGAGAAAGCACAATGCTAACCCACATTAATATGCAGTACTCTGTGCCCTTTGCAAGGATGTTGATGAATACTTAAAGAGCTTCTAACGACCAACCATAAAGTTTGAAAAACACCCTGTTCTGAGATGCACCTGATGTTACTTTACTGTCAGTGTCACTATTTTCCATTGCTCAAGAAAACCTCTAAAAAAACTTAATGAAAACTGCATGAAATTAAATCCCTTTTGGCTTGGAGGTTCACGTTTTTAAAGGCCACCTGAGCTGATGGATGCTTAAGGAAAAATAGGTTTTCTGTTTTTCTAAAGAGCTTGCTGGTAATGAAGCCATGATTCACATAAAATTGACCTCATCGTGGCGTGGTTGTGATATTTTCAGTGGTATTGAACACAGTGCAGGCAATGCCATGAGCCGGGGGGCCACAGAATGTATTTACAAGGTTGTTGTAGAGCAGTGCTGATGTTGAGTCCATGTAATAGAGCTCTTCCTGCCCAGGCTATTGGAAAATGCAAATTCTCACACAGCGCTCTGCAGCACATGGTGAATCAGCCATCTGGGCTGTGAAATAAGACTTTCTTCTAGGAACCCAAACTTGTCTGCATTTAATCTCTAAGGCTTTTACATTGGAAGTAATATGGTCAACCTCTTTTGTGAGAAGAGACTTACATTTGATTTGTACAAGTGGCTTTGCATGTCTGCCATAGGTGTTACTATGTGATATCACATGGTGCATTCTGGAGCTCGGAGGGAGTCTGCAGAACAGTTTTGTCAGCTCAAGGACTCAAAGGAGTCTCACTCACGGGATGTTCTAAGCAGTTCTTGCCTTTCAGGGAAAACTGAGCAAAAGAGAAAGCAAGATACTGGCCCAAGAGCATGAAAGCCCATGAAGTCATCTTACTTAGTGCTCAGGACTGCCAGATTTTCTTAAAGCAGTGCTTCCTCCCCCAGTCAGCTCTTGTCTGTTCATCCCGAGCAGGTGATTTTGTCTGTCACCACCCCTTAACCAAGGCCAGCAGATTGCCAGCAGCACTGCCTTTTACCTAGACACCCAGCCCACACAGGCCCTGCTCCCCAGCTGGCATTTCCAGAGAAACCCAAGCGCAAACAGATGCGCAAGCAAAATCCCCGGTGGTTCCCCTGGGGCTGGGTTCATCAGGTTACTGGGAATGGGGGCAATTGCACAGCTGCTCTGATGTTTCCTGGGGAGCCTGTATCAGGCTGTCAGCTGGGCTCCTTTGTGGAGAAAAAATTCCTGCTCCCTCAGATCTCACTGAGCATCACCTTCTTCAAAAAGTCACTTCCCTTCAGCAGTAAAGCTGTCAAGACACTGCAACCCTAACTGTAAAGAGAGCCTTCATTCCTTAGGTTTATTGCAAATACTTACCACTTTTTGACTGCATAACAATATCACTTCCAGAGGTGTATGTGTTTCTTAGGCCTACACCCCCAATTTTACCTCTGTTTCTCAAATAGGTTCATATTTTAATGGGATCCTGCTATAAAACAAAGAAGTTCCTGCTTTCACTGGCTGAAAATAAATTAGGACCTTGCATGCTGCTGGCTTTGAGGGGTAACCAGACGATGGTAGAGGTAAGCCCTAAAAAAATGTGGTCATAGAGGTTTATGAGCAGTGTTCAGGTTCACACTGCCTTTCCCAGAACTGATAATAACAGAGGTTAGGTTTGTGTTGTGTCAAACACTAGCAGTGGGTGGTTGTGTTTCTCTGACTTAAGGGAAACAGAATATTGTTGTTCTGCAGATCTGAGTGTGACTTAAATGAGAGTGCACGAATTTTTTGGGGAAAGAGATTGTTTGCTGTAATGCAGCCGGAGAGGTTAGGGTGGGAAATAAATGGCCATGATGGCAGAGGCTGTGGTGAGAGATCACAGTTCACAACAAGGCTTTTCCATGATGAAATGCCTGATTCTTGTCTTGCCACCTGCAAAATGAGCAGTGCACAGGAAGTGCCTTTATAAAACGTTATTTGCTTGCATTAATATACATTTTTTATGCTTATGATTGTTATTTGTGTTGTGCTAATAGTTTATATGTATTTTTCTGGGTTTCTTAAGAGAGGTTTCTTGATAAATGTCATATTATCAGAAAGAGAGTGGATAAATAGATGGAAGGAGTTAAAATTTTTCATTGACTTAGATCTGTGCATGCTAATTTAATCCAGTAAATAAAGGAGCATGCTGCATGCATTTGAATATAATGTTGCTGGATTTTTTTTTCTTCATTAAAAATAATTGAAATTATGGAGGGAATAAAGGCTTTGCATTTTAATTGCAATGGCCTGATACATAGCTGAAAAGGAAAGGCAGTGTGGAGGGGCAGCTTGTGTCCTAAATCCATGTCACCCACTGGAATCATCCCTTGGGATCTGACTTGCTCCTGGCACTCCCTTTCCCAGGGTGAGTTGGGTATATTCCCAGTGAGGTGGGGATGTCCTGGCCACAGCAGTGAGCTCCCAGCATCATCCCCCCTTGGAGCCTCTCTGCCCTTTTCCCATCCTGCCTCGTGGGCTGGGTACACCTCACACGTGTTCTGCTTGCACAGAAACCCCAGCACTTAGGGATGGAAAATCCAGCCCTTGAGCTGCTTGGCTCTGCTGCTGCTGGTGTGCAGTGTCCCAGCTCTGCCAATCCCCAGCCCAGCCCAGGCACCTGGGAAATGCTGGATCAATTGTACCTGTTCTGGAGAGGGCATGGAGCCATCTTCCAGGTCTGATGCAAATAATTGCACCTCTCAGTCAGAAGGAATGAGCACTAATGGGAGGCAGGATAGGCAGGCTGGCTTTTGGAGATTACACTTCATTCTTTATGAATAAAATGTGGTTTCATGTGTTGGAAGGGTCATAAAGATTGCTATGATATCCTCTAATCTCACCCCCATAATGCATGCTCTAAAAACTTACCCAGGAATTTAAACCACCAGTCCCATAGTGTAATTAGGATATTTGGAAGAAGTGGAATGAAAGCCCTGCACTGACCACTCTCCTTTTGTTCTGCTGCTAGATTTTGTGTTTGATGCTGGAATACAACATCATTGATAATAACGACACCCAGCTCCAGATCATCTCCACCCTGGAAAGCACAGACGTGGGAAAGAGAATGTATGAACAGCTGTGTGAGAGGCAGAGGGAGTTAAAGGAGCTGGTATGTCACCCTGCACATATTGCCATAGCACGTTGGGGTCTGTGCTCTCCACAAATGGAGGTACAAAAGAAAGACAAGCAGGGTGTGAAATTCCCAGTTAACAACAGGATGGGAGCAGTAGTCGGAGGATTTTACTGTGAATATATATACTCTGTGATATTTACTGATGTGACTAATCCCATACTATGTTTATGAATGATATTCAATAACCTGCTTAGGATCTGTGTGAAGGAATAAAGGTGGAACCCTGCTGTCTCAAGATCTTACAAGTCAGCTTGTCAAATTCTGCCACCTTTTGACATACGAGTAGCAAATGGTTCTAGTGCTGGCCAGCATTTCTGAATGCTCTGGCATTCACAGCATTTCACTGAGATGGTCTTTAGGTCTAGTTCTCAGAGCTAGAGCCTGTGAAAAAAATTCTTCCTGATTTTAAAGACAGGACCTACAGATTTAAAATGGACCCGCTCTCATTAGTACTTTTTCACCTATGCAAATATACCCACAGACTTCCTTTTCCCTTCTTTCACATTTATTTTTGTCTTTAACCCCTGCTCCCAGCCTGAAAAGTAGATGCTTTTTTTGTCAAGTCAAACAAATGATTTTATCAGCTGCGCCATCTTAACCCCTTTGCTCACTTTGCCCAGCATTTTAAAGCTGTTTCCTTTAAAGTGAAAGTAGCCAAGTGCTGGCAGGCTGAAGCAGACAAATGGCACGAAGACCCACTTAGCTGTGGTTAGTGGGTATCCCCGGGGAGCCACAGGCACACTCAGTGCAGGAAAAGCAGGGATGAGGTGGAAGGGCTGGCAGGAAGCTTTGAAATGGGAGCAGGGTTTGCTCTAGTGAAGAGCTTGCTGTACTTCAGTGGGTCTGAAATGTAGAATGGCAACTTGTTTGACCAAAATATCTTCTCTTTTACAGCAAAGAAAAGGTGGCCCCACAAGGTTAACACTGCCATCCAAGTCCACAGTAAGTTAATCATGTCAATAGAAAAACAAGCTTTGTCTTTCCATATTTAAACACTTGATTTATGTTTGCCATGTGGCACAGTGGTTTTGGGCAGTTGAGTGGGGAGCCATTCCACTTGCTCTGTCAACACAACTGGAGTTTACACAAGTAAGGGCACATTTCTACTCTTGGGTCTGTGCAGCAGTTTCCAGCACCAGGCTGTCACATTGATAGTGCTGCTCAGATTTGGAATGGCAGATCTGGGGAAAGAATTTTTCATTAAAAAGGCAAACTTCACAATGTCCAGTTCTGGATTTTAGTCATGGAAGTCTCAAAGAGACCCAGCACTGTTACATTTAAGCCTGGTGCAAACCCAGACTAACTTCACTGAGGCCAGGTAATGGTGCTGAGCACAGCTGGGACCTGGACCTTGTGGTTAAATCTTCACGAAGTTCAAAGACCCATCTTCATCATTTGTTCTGACACTGAAGCCTTTGTGTCTCACAAGGATACACACGCAAAGGACATTTTTGTCCTAATGTTTGGACAAATTTTTCCCAGGGTGTGTGAAGCAACACTGCCACAAGAGCCCAGCTGCTTGCCAAACAAACAGAAACTGCTCTGTGTGGTTCTCTGTTACTGTAAACAAGTGGAGCAGTTGTGCAACTTGCTCTGGTTACCAGTATCAGTGACATCCACAATCTCTCTTACCAATCCTGTCTGCTTCCAGGATGCAGATCTGGCCCGCCTGCTAAGCTCGGGATCTTTTGGAAATCTGGAAAACCTCAGCCTGGCCTTTACCAATGTGACAAGTGCTTGTGCTGAGCACCTCATCAAACTGCCTTCGCTCAAGCAGCTGAACCTGTGGTCAACTCAGGTAAGTGCTCTGCAGCCTGAGGCTCAGAGCAGGAACCAGTGCTGACTAATTCCGAAATTCCATACTACGTCAGCACAAGAGTGTGTGAAGAGGCTTGCTTAGATGACTTTGTCTCCTGCTGTTTTTACAGGGCCTTCCTGTGGTTTAGCTCATCTTGGCAGCTGACTTCTTTCTCTTCTGATTTTTTTCTCTTACCCCTTCTGTTTTTCCATTTTTT
This sequence comes from Eulacestoma nigropectus, assembly GCA_013397775.1. Lineage (NCBI taxonomy): Eukaryota > Metazoa > Chordata > Aves > Passeriformes > Eulacestoma > Eulacestoma nigropectus. The sequence goes on along the minus strand of VZTE01005256.1, from coordinate 1,875,993 downwards.
AATTTTTCTTTTATTTTTAATCATAAAAGGGTTGCAGCTGTCCTGGGTTGAATGTTCCAGTTGAGCATGGTTGCTGCTGTGTACTGAGTAGAACCTGTGCTGCTCTTCATCTGAGAAATGCTTCTGCTTTCAACCAGTTAGGATGAAAAAATGATGCTGTGCAGCTCATGTGGTCAAGCAAAGCAGAGCCCGTGCAGTTCAGGCAATGAATTGCTTGAAAGCTGAACAACCCAACAAAAAGAAACTCAAGATAATGAATAAGTAGAAGGAAATTATAATGTGAATATGATTATTTTGTAAGCAAAAAGAGACCAAGTTAAATTACTCAGCTGTTGATTGAAGGAACTTCTGAAATTAAATTTTTCTTCTATGTTTCCCTGCTGGTTTTGCGCTCTGAGGTTCTCCACTGAATAGATTTTCCCCATTTTCTGTTAGCACCTATTCATAGTGCTCACTGAAAATATGATTATTGTCAGTGCAACCACAAAAGGCAGCATTTTTTTTTACCAAAATGTCATGTAAATATTTTGTTTTGTTTTCCTAACTATTTTATATCCCAGAAATACCCTTTTTTTTATATGGGGAATATGAAGCAGAAACTGATTGCTTGCTTGTTTTAAGACTATTTGTATCTCCTCCAGATTTGTCTTAACAATGTAACTTTTGCATTTGAAAAACTTTGATGGATTTTTGTTCAAAATGAGTGTGATTTCACTGAACAAAGAGCCTGCTCTTTGTGGGGGGTTTTTTTTTCAATTAAAAAAAAGGGTTTAGATTCCATTTTATTTTGCGATATCCTGGTTTCCATTAATCTAGAATTTAGAAACAGCAGAAACCAAGTGGGTCAATAGAACAATTACCAATCAATAGTACATTGTTCTTGAGACCAAAATAGCTAATTAATACCACTTGCATTGTGCTTTTTTTGTGTGATGTGGTTGGGAACTGGCTGAGGCTGCCATAACCGTCGTGTATAGCCTGGGTGGGAGCCCGCTCGTACAAAGTCCAGGCTTCAAAGGCACCACTCTAATTAAGTGATGGCCTGTGGTTAAGTGCACACAAGTCACTTAATTTCTCTGTTCCCCGCCTGCAAGACAAGGATTAAACTATTTGCTTTCTCTGCTGTCATTTGCGATGGTGGTGAGCGATTGGAATGTGGCTTTGAGAGCTCAGTCAAACCCCGTTTCCATGGCCCTGCTTGCACGGAGGTGTCGGTGCCTCGTCTGACTCAGCTCTGCTTGTGCCCCACAGTTCGGCGACGCGGGGCTGCGGCTCCTGTCCGAGCACCTCACCATGCTGCAAGTGCTCAACCTGTGCGAGACCCCGGTCACGGACGCCGGGCTGCTGGCACTGAGCTGTGAGTGACAAAGCGGGGGCTGTGTGGGACGCTTGCATGGGTTCTGAGGAATTCGGGCGGGAGATGGATCTCTCAGTGCCATGGCGCTGCTCCCGCAGGGATTTAGGACAGGCTGTGGCTGTGTTTGGGTTTAATCTTCCCTCCTCCCTGCCCAGTCCCGCAGCCATCCGGCTGTGGGACGGTGACCTGAGCCTGATGGCACCGAGTGGCCTAGTGTGGGCTTTGTCCTCCTGGGCCATACTCTAGATCTTGCCTCTGGCTTCTTGGCACCTGTCTCCATCGTATGTTGCCCAGACTTCCCAGATTTCTTCCCATGGCTGTCCCCTCTGGGTGGGACCTGCCCTTGTGATGCAGGAGGGGAAGATTGCAAAGCCATCTGGCAGCTTCTTAGTCAGTTTAGCAACTGTGTGCAGCGGGTTCCATACTCCTGGCATTTTTTGTTCCTTCGCTTTTAGGGAGGTGAAACTCTCCCTGTTCTTAGTTTAAACAAGGCAAGGCAGAGTGAGGCATCCAGGATTCCCTGAGCAGTGAGAGCTGCTCGATGTGCTGGAATGAAAGTCCCTCCTGCACCCAGCAGTGCATTATAAACCTCACTGTTGGGTTTAGAGGGCTACTTTAATAGGCTTGATCCTACGTGCCAGACAGGCCAGTAGTTATGGCTCATCTTAGGAAACTATTCTGCTAAGTACTGGAGCCTAAAATGGGAATGGGGGAGGAGAGGGAGGACTGCCAGATCAGCATGGCCCCTGTGAGCACCATGCAGAGCACTGAGAACGGGCACTATTCAGAATAATGTGCAGGAAACCGATTATGAGAAGTTGACTGAACTCCTTTGAAGTCAGCAGACTTAAGCATATGCTTAATGGCCCTTCCTAAACAGGGACTTTTTCCTGGATGAGGGCCCAAACAGCTGTTTATCCATTTGTATTTCTATATTTTACACTATTCAGCTTTTTCCTGGGAGTGCTGCACATAGTCATGTCTTGTTTATGCTTTGGCCTACTGTAAGCATGGTATTTTAAGAAAATGCAGCATGATCATAAATATCTGTATGTTTTCTCTTTCAGCCATGAAGAGCCTGTGTAGTTTAAATATGAACAGCACCAAACTTTCAGCAGATACCTATGAAGATCTCAAGGTATTTGTAAATTGCATCCTCTAAAGATGAGAAGTAGCTGTAGCAAGAGCATGGTGGTGATGCCTAGTGGAGTGGATAGCATGAAAGTTATCTGAAGAGGGTGAAGTGGATTATTTTGGGGATATAATGGCTGAAAGCAGCATTGTGAGGTTGCTGGCTTTGATGGACTCAGGAAACATTTAATATACTGAATGGAGAAGTATGAGATAGAATCAGGAGCTCAATCTTTTTGCCAATGCTATCAACATTAAAGGCTTTATCAGTAAAAGTTTCATAAATAGAAGCATATTGATTGTTTTTGATGAGGATACAGAGACAGGTACAATCTAGTGCACACCATGTCCTGTACTGTTAACAGGACCAAAAGTAACTTGGGTGAACAGGATCATGGAGCTTTGATTTGGAATGCAAAGGGAGAACTAAAAGCATTGAGGAAGATGCAAATTTATCTTGGCACCTCTAGGACTGGAACTGGGCTCTGAGCAGAAACGTCTGCAGAGATGCCCAGTTCTGAAATTTGACATGTGATGTCTGGTTTTACTGTGAGTTTATAACCACTTACGCAAGATGGTGCAAAGAACCAGGATGTAACCTGAGGGGGTTTCAGACAAACCTTGCCTGAGATGTGTTGGCTTTCATGACTTCATGTGGACTTTGCCTTCATTCTGGTGGTGCGTGAGTTGAATCTCCCAAAATCTTGCCTTAGACACCTAAGGACTCAAGATGAAACTCAACATTTGCTCATCTTGGATGTTGAAACAAGTTGGGCCAGGTTTACTCAAAAGGTCACAACCTCGGGTTGAGTTTGGAACTTGAACCAAGTCCTGTAACTGCTCTGCTTTCAAAATTCACTGCAAACGTCTATCTTTGGTTCTGGCTGTGGAGCCAGGGCTCCCCCAGGGACTCAGCTGCAATGCTGCTTGCATGGAGTTTTCAAGATCAAGTTTTCAAAACTTGTGGCACAATTGTATATGCAAAGAAGTCATCCTTGGAATTAACAGCTGGCTTGCAGATGGGTTCACACAATGGAGCTTGTATCAGGCCCCAGGCATTTACAGACAATCAAGGTCAATGCTGTATTTGGCCCAGGGCTCTGAAATCGCATCTATTGAAAGGCTCCCCCAGTCCCGCCCCTGCTTATGAGCTCCTTTGCCACTCACTTCTTACTGAAACTCACATTTTCCTAACCGGTTCCCTCTGCTCTGGTATTGCATTAATAGTCCTTAGCAGCAACACAAGAAAGTGCCTTGCCAGGGCAAACAGCAAAACTGGCTGTGAGCAAAGTCCTGATGATTGCAGAGAATTCAAAACGCTGAGAAAACAGGCAGGCATCACTTTTTCCCCCTTTCACCTCTTCCACTGAGATTTATCTTGGTGGCCATTTTTTTAGGTCTCCGTGTGTGTTCAAAGGTAGTAGTTTCTCTCCCTGGGGCACACGGTTGTAGGTTTGTTAAGAACAGCCCAGACTTCAAAGAACGTATTTTTGATACAAATCTTTCCTTCTTCTCCCCTCAGCTTGTGAGAGCATTTGGGGCACAAGCCAGTGATGACATTTCCTCTCAGCTCCATCCTCCACCCCACTAAACACGCTTGCATACACACAGACACCCACATATGTACCAGGCAGGCTGAACCAGACAATAAATAAACACCCACTACTGAAGTCATTATTGCCTAACTGAAAAATTATTTGCTGGCAGTGTCTGTAGGATTATGAATAGCTCTTATCAAAATATGCGTGCACATAAATCAAGGAGTGAGGTAATAATGACTCCTAGAAACTTCCAAGTCCTCAATTATGCCCTGGCCTAATTAAACGTGTTTATTTGTTTTGAGAGAATTAGCCATGCAGTTATGGTCAGAGAGCGTGGAAGCGGGGTTGGCGAGTAGGAACAGTACAAATGGCCAATCCCCATCTGCCTCATGTGGGGTGATTCAGGAATGATACGGCCAAAAGCAGCCGAGTTGTGGCAGGGAGACCACAAAGACACCAAAAGTTGCTAATGCACTACAAATTGTTTTAGTACGTGGAGGGTAAAGTGAGCAATGTGGAGGCTGAAGGAGGAACGTGTCTCTGGCCCCTGCAGTTCAAGTCCTCTGCCTTCATGGTGGGAGTTGGACAGACACATTTTGCTGGGCATTTGCATAAAAAATGAAGATCGGGGTCTGATCTGGACCTGGTGGCTGGTGCGTGGCTTCTAGAGCAGGTGGGACCTAGTCCCGTGTGTCTGTACGGGCTCAGCGTTGTCTTCCTTGGCCACACCTGCCCGCTCCAGCTCACCGCTGAGCTCAGCACTGGGCGAGGGTGTCTCGCCTCTTCCTGCAGTTGTGGTTGACAGATCAGTCCTCCCAGTGCTGGGAGGTGCTTTGTCCCTTTCTATAGCCCTCCTCCGGATTTGGATACAACCTCTGAATTGAGCAAGTCCAGGGATTGTTTCCACACAGGAAGCAGGCCAGAAAGCTGTATCTGCCCTTTAGCTCTCCTGGGCTGCCTGTCACCCTCACCACCACCAGCAGGGCTCTGTGCTTTCCTTGCCAGGGGGAGGTGCTTTCATCCTCTTTCAGGAGCCCACATTCGAAATACAAGTATGTTCTTCAGAACTGAACAGGTCCCAGTCACACAAAAAGTCACGGGACACAAAGGTTTTGTTGGCCTTTACCTCCCCTGGGCAGCCAATCATCAACACCAACAACAGCAGGGCAAGGTGCTCTCCATCCCCAGGAAGTTCTTTCATCCCCTTCTCTATTCCTCCTCAAATTTGGGTACCACGGCTCTGTTGGATAAGTTCAGGGAACGATCCCACACGGGAGATTTGACAAGAACTTTTTACCTGAGCCCTGAACACGTTGTTAATTCTGACCTTCTCCTCCCCTCACAGGCTAAACTCCCCAACCTGAAGGAGGTTGACGTCCGCTACACTGAAGCCTGGTGAACTCTCCCTGCCTCCGACTCTTCTCTTTTGCTTCTCGTGAGAAGGAAAAGATTTTTAAAACAGACAGATTGAAACAAACCGGAAAATAACTTTTGGCCAATTCCTGTAGAGCAGTGAGTCCGGGGACTTGGTGGCAGGAGTTGTGGTTGTGGGGTAGCAGAGTGGAGTTGCGTGTGTTGGGAGGACAGGGCAAGCCTGGACCCTGTCGGATTCTTTCAGCTTTGTGATTTCAGAATCAACATAATTTAAATTGAAAAGGAAACAAACAAACAAACAAAAAAAAGGACTTTGTAGCAGCAAGAGGATTATAAAGAGGAAAAAAACACCTTTGTGGATTTTATTTGCCTTTGTGTTTTATGCCGTGTGGAGAAAAAAAAAAATATTCCTTTGTCCTTATTTACCTGGGTTTCCTTGGCTGGCACCCAGCCAGCCAGAACTCCTGTTTCACCAGTTTTGCTCCAGAAAATCAAACTTACAAAAAATCTCAAGAGAAGAAAACCAAAACCGATATGATTTTCACCTACCCCCATGTCCTTGCAGTTGTTATGCAAAGTAATTTTGTTGTACATAAGATTTACATAATGCACCTATTTAAGAAAATGGTTCACAAATAACAGGTCTGGGACCTGTCTTTTATTTATGAATTGTTAATTCTTTTACCCTTTTTTTGCGTATAGTACTGTATAAACTAGTTTGCTGTCTTGTTGTTATTATTATTTTTTTTTAAGGAAATGTCCTCCTTGAAGAATTGCCTTTTAGTAATGCAAACTGTATTATACTCCCTCTCTGTCAACATTCATCGCGTTGTCTTTTTGATTTCAAAATGCCTCAAATGTTATCAAAAAGGAAGGAAAATCTCTATCAAGGGGGGTGTGGTTGTTGGGGGAGGGGGTGCAGGGATTAATAAAAGTCACAATTCCTTCCAAAGTCTGAAAACTTTCTTTAGTCTTTTAAGCCATGTCAGGTTTAAACACGGGAGACGGGGACAAGACGTTTATTTTGCCAATGGGGTGTTTGCAAACTGTAGATTTTACAAGTTGCCTCCGTTGTTTTCTGTTTACGTCCGATATTTCAAAAAGAGAAAGAAAAGCTCTCCCTCCACTTTGTGCATCAGCTTTTTCTGGTTTTTTTTTCCCCCCTCCCCTCATTCCCTCCCCTGTCCTGTGCCCCCACTCCCTGCCCTGTTCTGTGCACGCATTGTTCTGCATGTTCCTCTGGGGAGACTGAGGAAATTGCGGTGTTGCTGATCCGATAGCTCTGACCTGTCTGTAAATGTGACTGCTACATTTTTCAAATTCCACAGTTGCTTAGAAGATGATTTTTTAAAAATTGTGGTTTCTTTTATAACTATGCTGTTGACTTTTTTTTTCATAATGAGCCTTCATTGTACAGAGCTGCTTATTTAAAAAAAAAAAACAAACAAAAACAAAACAAAAAGAAGTTTTTTCCTCTGTTTAACACTTNTATATATATATATTTAATCTTATTCAATGGAAAGCCAAGCTTTTTGTTCAGGTTTTTTTGTTGTTTTCTTTTTTTTAAAGTTTGTTGCTAGGTAGACAACCCCATCCCAAATGATGTTGTTTTTCTCTTTTTTTCTTTCTTTTTTTTTTTTTTTAAATAATGAAACAGAAATTGAGTCTTAACTCATGTAGTGTGTCAGGCTTTTTTTCCCCCCTTCAAATCCCAGACTGTATGAAGATGCAGTATGGGAAGGAAGAAGAAGAGAAAAAAAAAAGAAGAAAAAATATGCCAACATTTTCCTTAGCACTGTTGCTTTTACCAATGGTTTACTACTACTGTTCTGTAGCTGTGTACAAAGAGATGTGAAATAATTTCAGGCAAAAATAAACTGTAAGTGAATATCTTTTAGCTGCGTGCTTTGTGTTTTCTTTGAAGCAGGCTTTGGCTGGCCGGTGATGGGGGGACACTGTGGGAAGTGCTGATGACTCCAAAGCAGGGGGAGCAGGGGGCAGCCACCACTCCCCAGACTGCAGGAACCACCACCCAGAAGGGAGAAGGAGGAGGACAGCTGAGCTCTGTGTGTCCTGTTCTTGCATCCCTCCCCAAGCCTGTTCTCTGCACCATTCCCCAGCCCTTGAAAGGCTGAAGGAGTCCTTGCAGTGGCCATCAAAAGAGTTGCACTGGTGAGGGGGTTTCTTGCACTGGTTGCCTGATGTAGGCAGTGAGGGAAGCACCGGGGCATCTCCAGGCTTGAGAGGGGTTTCTGTACATCAAGGTGCATTTCAGGGCAGCCTCCAAAAGCAAGGATGTGCTGTGTTGGTGTTCTCCAGCTGTCCTTGAAGGAGCCTTCCAGGCTGTGGGCTGGATGCCAGCAGGAGACCCAGCTGGAGCTCCACAACTCTGCCTCCATCGTCGGCCCAGCTACTGAACTTCTTCAGCTTTCAAACAAATGGGCCTCACTTGAAACCAATTCCTGCAGGTGTTCAGAGAGCTGCCTTCATCACCTGTCTTCCCTGGCTCCTGTACTCTCACTTTTATCTGTTTTCTGTTCTGTTCCACAAAAGAGACTTCAGGACATGGAGAAACACAAGAGTCTGTGCTGTGCTTCCAGCCAAGCTAAGAAGTGCTCACAGGATGGCCCTTGATAAAGAGAATAACCTGCCTTCTTTTTTTTTTTCCCTTCACTGAAGCCAGACAGCTGTAGCTGAGTCTGTGTTGGGCTTTTTTTGGTGTTTCCCTTCAGCAGTCACTGCTGCCCATAGGCTATGCTGCCCTGGCAACAGCAAGGGCTTCACAAAGCCCTTCTGGACCCAGAAGAGCCAGAAATATTCCTGGGATGTTGCATGAGGGACCGAGAAATTGCCAAAGGAAGGAGAGCTTTAGGCCTTGGTGAGATGAAGGCATGTGTTGGATACAGCTTCTATTCCTGCTGTGGACTGTAGCCCCTCCCTGAGCTCCCCAGGCTCTGCCTTTGGGGGAACCAGCGACAGCATTTGGGTTCTGCAACCTCAGCGGGATCATCAGCAGTGGGAGAAGCCTGGACATCCACAGAGCTTTGCTGAGATGCCACGTGGGTGACTGGGAGTGAGCAGGGAATGGGCATGTGCGAGATCCCCCTTCAACACCTGCTCCAGTCCTGCCTTCTGCAACAGCCTCCACGAAACTCCTTCGTGCTTCCTGCCCGCTCCCGAACCAGCAGAATCTCCCCCTGCCACAGCAGCAGGCTGAACAAAGTGAGTGAGCTGGAGGTGGTAAATGTGGTGTTGAGTAAAATGGTACTCAGGGTCTGTCTCAGCTGGCTGGAGTCACCCCTGTGCCAGGGCAGCTCCCTTTGGTCTCAGGCCTGTGGCAACTACAGAGCAGCATTGTGAGGCTGTCTCAGGATTGTGTCTGAGTGAGGATTCTCCTGTTGGTTACGGAAGGTGGGGATTAGACATGCTGTAATAGAGATGCTACATCTCAGCTTGCACTCAGTTTTCCTGAGCTTTTCGTACCAGAGCACTGGGCCTCGTGGCTTGGCTGGTGGCTTCCCCTGGATAATGATGCCTTTCTGCCTGTGCCCAGGTGCTGCTCGCTGATAATGGAGCTGTTCAAAAGCTGCCTGGTTCCATTTGGGAAGTGACTGCAGCCCATCTTCCCGGGGACTCGGAATGCCAGGGGCTTGTCTAACCTGCAGCTCTCGGCTTTCAACCCGAGCTCGTGCAGTACCTCTGATGCAAGTCCAAAGAGCACAAAGCCACAGCACTGCCGAGTTTCGGGAGCAATTTTCTCCTGTCCTCATTAAAACCCTGTGGTTGTCCTGCCTTCCTACGGCTGCTTCCACTGCTCACAGCTATCTTTTGAGTTTCAGAAGACCAAACACAGAGATGAATCTCACAAAGTACCTTTGCCTCCGGTTTCCCAGCTGTGTGGGCTCAGCTTATTTGTTGCTCAGAGAGTGAAATACGTGCCTAAAATCCCGAGAATTCAGCATGGATTTGCTTGTAGGGGAGTACTGAAACAGCTGCTGGCCTGAAGCATTGTCTGGTGGGATTTTTACCAGGTAAGAGCTTGGTATGTCTTGTTCATGGGATCCAGGTGGAGGCCACGCTATCCACAAGTCCCATCCCTGGGAACCTGAGGCTCCTTGCCTAACACTGGCTGAGGGACCTCACGGGGAAGTGTGGGAGATGGTGGCATTGGGTGGGTGTGGAGCATCTGCGGTGTCCTCAGGGCAGACCTGCAGCTTGCTCAGTGTCCTGATCTGTCCCCAGAGCGGGCGGGCCTTGTCCCGGGGCTGTGACCTGGCCTGGTCCCCAAGGCAGGGGGAGGCTCCATCTCTGAGCCCCTCCGGCACCAAGCACAAGAAGTGTCTCTCATGCGCCTCACTCCTTACGCTTCCCAGAGAGCATCAAGCCTCTGCTTGTAAAGTAAAGTAAAGTCCAAAGCACAAGGTAAAGTCCTCTTGGAAATGGAGCGGGCTCTGGACTAGCAACCCCCAAATGCAGTAAAGGAATCGAATAGTAACGAGGTAAAAGCAAAGCAGGGATGCCAGCTCCACTCAGGACTGCTGGCTCTGGAAAACAACAGCCTGTTCCCTTCTTTGGGATTTCCACTCCCCTGATGGCTGGGAGCAGCAGTACCCTCCTCTCTCACGTGCACAAGGATTTTTAACCTGGAGAAAGAGCTCCTTGAAACTTTCCAAACATCTATAAGCAGTGGGGCAGTAAGTGCTGCCAAAGGCAGTGCTGACCTCTCCCAGCCCCTGTAACACCAACCAGCTATGCCCATTAGAACACATCACTCAGTTATATTGCTGTCTCTTGAATTTTTAATGATTTTTTCCAGCTAAATGGAGTACACATATCAAAATATTTATTTTAAGTGGATGTTGCAATGCTTTTTTTTTTCATTTTCTTTTCCATTGACAGGGGAAAAGCTTAAGTAAGTATTTGAGATTAGCCATTTTTATTAATAACAGATCTTGGAATGTCCTTTTTGCCAGTAATATCAAACGTGCAGGTATTTTTCCTGCTAGCCTGATAACTGCTTATTTTTTTTCAGGTAATCTCACTTTCATGCTTTTCACCAACCATCTAGAACAAGTACTGTAAAACATCTGTAATTTTCCAATAGGCCCTGTCAGATTTTAAATACATACATACCCAAACCTCACAGAGATCTGCTGGCCATGGATTAACCTTGTTGATGTAAATATGTGTCTTTTTCCTACCAATCTCTACAAAGATCCAAACAGAAGTCGGGTAAGAGAATAGAGGTCCCAGTTTGTGTTCAGACCACTGAATTGGTCTCAGCACCTAAATTCACCAGTTTGCTTCACAGATCTGGCAGTTGATATAGTAACCAGTTTCTTGTTAATTTTTCTTCCAGCAGGGATAGGACATCAAACATTAATCTTTTAATTCTAATGCAGTGTACATTTGAAGTTGAGTTGTTCACAGTAGGTGCTGAGATACTTTAAATCATAGCAGGCTCTCCCACCCAGAATCTCCTGTTTTTACATAAGCCTTTGCTATGAAATCCCTGCCTTTGTATTAAATTATGAAAAAGCTCTTTTAAAAAGAGAAATTTGCTTTGAATATGAGGTCAGAGACCTACTGACTGTCACACTTTAATAGAAGTGTTGCTGCTGTCTTTGGTATGCACTGTACCTCCTTATATTGAAATAGTGAAACCTTGGCTTAGGGACACTTTTCTTTCTATGTTTTACCTATTACGATGACATTAAGGATCACTAATGTTAGTGACTCATTTGCCAGGTGTTTTATGATCTTGGGGCTAGGTTTGGTTATTTACTGCTGCAGAGGGGCAGAGTGTGATCCCTGAAGGTTGCAAAACCACATTTATCAGGAACACTTCAAATTTCAGCTTAGGCCATAATGTTGGAAACACACAATCTGTGGTTGATTGTTGTTTATAAAAGAGAAAAGGTATTGTAAACCTGTCTATTGACTAGGGTTTTATGTTGTTCTCTGATTCTGTTTTACCAGCTGTCTCCCCTCCACGTGGTTCTCTCCAGGCCTGACAGATGGGATGAGCAGTGGCAGGGCTGGGGGAGCATCCCTGTGCCTGTGTGCCTGGATGAAGCCCATCAAGATCCCCTTCATGGTAAGGAAAAGAGATTCTGCTCTGCTCCTAGTGTAGGAGCAGGATTTGTCCAGTGTAGCAACAAAAAAAAATAAATCAAACCTTTATAAAAATCCCAGCTACGGCTGAAACAAACCTCCCAGTGACACGGGGGAAGGGCTGAGTGAGGGGCAGCCGGGACAGCTGAGCTCAGCCACAGCGTTGCTCCTGCCCTCACTGAGGTGAAATGCTTGTTTTAACATTGCAGTGAACTCGGTAGAGTATTTTTGGCTGGAACAGTCTGACCCAGACTTCTGCAACAGTCCACTATTAACTGATAAGTGAAAGGAGGCCCTGGGGGAACTGCGGATGTGGCTAACGGGATGAAATCCGTCCCTGGAACTGAGGCTGGCAGAGGGCTGACCCCCCTTGCTCAACCCTGGTGAAGATGCCAGGTCCTGCTCTTTCACAACTCTTTTCTTCAGAAAACGTGCTGGGTGTCATTGTCAGAGGGATTTTTGGTTCAGAGCTGGGGGAATCTCCCCCGAGCACTGAGGGCAGAGCTCCACTGTGCAGCCAGAGCTGTGCGTGGCCATCAGATGCTCGCACAGGATTACATCCGTCATGGAGACGTGGAATTTCCTCTTGGGGGGATCTGTCTGGCTCTTTCTGACAGGAGAGAGAGTGGTGGTGGCTCTGCCACAGTGCCTGTGACAGTGAGCTTGTGTTCCTGCACAGTGAGAGCTGCAGGGCCCCAGAGTGCCAAGCCTCTGCCCAGGTCACCTCCTTCACATTTCGGGAGCTTCCAAACCACGTTTCTTGGAAATACGGTGGATTTATGAGAACAGGGAAAAGGGGTTGGTGTGCACAGGGCAGAGCACGGTCCTGATGGGTGTTTCCAAAATGCAGCCCCATCCCCCTGCTACCAGTGAGGGGTTCCCCAGCATCCCCAAATGACATGAGGAGGGTCTGGGCTGGTGGACATCCCTGGATGCTCTGGCAGGCCTGGCGCCAGGGTCACCTTCTGTGAGAAACTCTCAAATAAAAAAATAAAAGCTCCAAACGGGCGGGGGGTGGGGGGGAAGAAAAAGAGAAAAAAAGTTGCAGTTGAGGTTGAGGCTGCTGCAGAGCCGATGACATCAATGTTTCCATGGCAACAAAATCTTCACTTAGGTATGGTGAGTGCCCTGAGCTTGCGGCTGCCAAGGAAACCCGCCCGAGCTCCGGCACCAGCCACTGCGGTCCTGGGCCTTCCTCCTCCTCCTCCTCCTCCTCCTCCTTGTCTCCCTGCCCAGGGGCTCTGAGCTGCACCCGGCTCCCTGCCCCATGTGGAAGTTAGTTGGTGAAATTGTCCATTTTTCATCCCCACTGCTGTGCCGGCGCATCCCGGGAGTGATGGGGGACAAGTGCCATCAGCAGGGACATGGGGACGTGGTGGCTCTGTGCCTGTCCATTGCCACCCCACAAATCGCCTCCTGTCCATTGATGGACTCCAGCGTCTCCATGGCGGCCAAACAGAGCTCTTGGCTTCCTGCAGCTCCCGAGTGAAGTTGCTTTGAGTTTTGGGGCCTGGTTTGGGCTGACACCGTGCTCCAGCCTGGTGTGAGGACCCTTCCTTTCCCCAGACCTGGTGTGGTGTGGCCTCAAGGCAGCATCCTCCTCCTCCTCCGGCTGTGGCTGGAGGGGTGGCTGTGGAGGAGCAGGTGGGCAGGATATTTTCCATTCCTCCATGTCTTAAAATGCAGCACAAAGCAAACCTATCTGTGGCCACTCCTTTGCTGGGAGGTTGTCCCAGCACAGCATGGGTTGGGTCTGGGTAATTTTTTTTCTTATGATTCAGGTTAAAATCCTTTGAGTACCCACAGCGTCAGAGACCACCCCCAAGGAGAATTAGGGAAATTCATGAGATGACAACGGTGTTTATCCTCCTCCACCATCACGTTTTCCCTCCTCTTCATTAGTAAAAAATGAGCAGCTTCTCCTGAAGTTTGGTTATTCTCTAGAAATGCACTGAATTCAGACAAGAGCAGTCATTAGTCACCAGGGTGAACCCAGGGCTAACGAGCAGTGAGTGAAGTGATGAAAAATAATTGGCAAGAGGTTTGGGTCTAAATAAAGTGAGATTTCAGTGCTGTGCTCAGCTGAAGCCATGCCATAGCTGGCCAAGGGTGAGCACCCTGACCAGTGCTCCCACAGCAGTCTTGACAGCCCAGAAGGACCCCACAGGCCCCTCCACACGGTGGCAGGTTGGTTGACAGCTGGTGGCCGAGGGCTCTGTCCTGCCATGAATTCATCTCCAGTGAAAAAGTATGATCCAAATCCCACGAAAGCTGATGGAAAATGTTCTTTTTTAGCTCATTTCAAGGCAGACCCCAGTGATTAATAAGCAGTCTGGCGATCTTTGTTTGGTTTTGTGTTTTTGAGTGGGTATTGAGTACAGGCCTAAAGGCTCCAGTGATGGATTGTGTCACATGATGCCACTGCATCACTCCTCGTGTGGCCATGGCCCCACCAGGGACTGTCTCCTTGCCTGTCTGCACTCCGAGGCACAGAGTACCTACTCTGAGGTAGCTTTGATTTTAGAAGTTGGGGGTTTGGGTCTTGGTCCGGCTGTTGTTATTTCAGAAAAAGAAAAAAAAAAAAGAAGCAATCTGTCTAAAAGAGAAACATCTGGCGTGTGAGACACTACTGGCACTCAGGCCCCGGGGCCTGTGATCCATCAGGCTCTGAGTTGCTCTGCTGCTGAGCCGAGCCACTTGGAGGGGAGGGGAGGGGAGGGGAGG